>BMAO01019580.1:0-110977 GCA_019973975.1 Trichonephila clavata | reverse complement strand
ATACGTGCAATAAGCAGATTAGCTTAATTTTCTTTATACTAGTTTATTTAGTAATCTTAAGCCAAGCAGAATACGTTTAGATGTCTAAAGTGCTAAAATAATAGCAATAATGAGACAGATAAATGATCAAAATAGCTGACATTTCTTGCTTCGTTTTCTAAAGAGCATTCACAATGTCTAATTTCTAAATCGTGTTTTATTTTATTTCTCAAATTCTTTTCAAATGTAATTTTTCCACTTATTTATTAATTTATTTCTTAAATAAGATACAACACAATAAACGTACAATAATTTTCAAACAAACACTAAATGAAATTTCTTTTTATTGATGAATGTATATTTTACAGATTTATAAATAACATACTGTCTGAAACGTTTCATGAAACATATCATTGAAAAGGAAATGACTTTATATAAAGTATTAAAGATTATGAACAGCAATTTATAGTTAATAGATTATTTCCTCATCATTTGAAAGTTCTTTAGAAGGAAATAATTTAAAATGAAATATATTTACATAGAATAAATAAAGCATAAAATATGATATTCTGTACTGCGGCGTAATGTTTTTATTTAGAGTTTTACAACAAAATAGCTATTAAAACAAGTTTCGTTTTGAAAATGTATATCTCAGTAAAGCGTTATCTATAAAATATTTCTAATGCCATATTTTTGACATTAACAAATAATTTATTGAGCCATATTCTTTTATTTGACGCTTCCAGTTCTCTTTATCATTTTCTCATCAGTTTCATCTGTCTTACAAACATAAAGTCACCAAGTCTCCATACAATATTACCTACTTTAGCCGTAGATAGTCCGACTAGAAAGCTAAATAATTTGGTAGACAGACCATGGTGGCCTTGACCACTTTATCCGTCTCAGTTTTTCCATTACCTGGACACTGGGATGCCAGACAGATATTCAGTCCTGGTGGGTCACCAGCCGGCGTGAGCCCTAGTGTTCAGTTCCCAAACAAACAGCACTCTTTTATCGATCTGTGAATTAATTCATATTTTTCTCGTTAACTATGGATCCTTTCAAATTAGCTCTTAGGACATTTCTCCTATACTTCCTACGATGAGACTAGATGTATAGAGTTTGGGCACTATTTTAGAACACCCTGTATATTAATAATTTCATTAAAAGTAAATTCAATTTAACAAAGCTCGCGTGAATAAATAATACAGTATATTACCATTTTATAAATTCATTAATATAAGGCACTGAGACCCTAAAATCAACTTTATTTTAATTCATTAACTTTAAATTGCTTTTCGAAGAATAATTTTAAAAACCATTGATATATTTTTATTTAATTTTATATACATCAAAACCATATACAGGAAGTGTTAAAACATATCACTAAATTGCTGTTTTATTCCACTATTTGGATTCAGATGCATAAAAGATTAAGAACAGATAATGCACTGAAACATGCGCACAACCACTCATATTAAACAACCCCGCAGATACTCCGGAAAGTATCCCGACTTCCAAACCACAGATCCGGAAAGTGTCCGAAAAAGATCCCACAGTGTTGTATTCTTTTCCGGCTCTCACGATAAAAGTTTCCACTCCAGAAATCCTCAAATCTCGAGGGAAATCTTGGACGGTGGTAAAATATAACGTAAAATGGAACATGGTGATTTTCCTGGAGACATTTCTATTACAGTGGAAGTTTTCTTCCAGTGCGGCATTAGTGCAGTAATGGCTCAGAATGCCTACAAAGGACCTAAAAATAGGCCTCCTTCTATTTTGAGTAAAGTTGTTGGGGTGTGCAGAGTGCTGCCAAACTTTTATGGTAGCTTAGGGTTATTTCTTTTATGAGTGTGTTAGGTATAAAATGCTGATGGTGTAGTTATTGTGTAGAGCAGTTAAGATTAAAGCATAGGCTGGATGTTTATGCATTTTATTGGCTGATCAATATAGCAGAACTTTCAAAAATCTTTAAATAGTTCTCATCTGACCTTTCTTAATTTGATTGTAAAGTAATGCATTTCAGTTTAAGGTAATCAGATACTTGCAGAACTTTTGTAAATCAAATAGAACATGATATTTATTTTCTGTGGTTTTACATTTTATTTTAGTACATTTTAAGAAAATTATGCCTAAATTAAAAGATGAAAAGAAGTGCTTTAACTAAAATGGGAAAAATTTACAATAACAAATTTATTTGTACAAACAGTCCATCAGACAAATTTTCGTTTCAATTCAGGTGTATTTGCCTATTAATGTTTTTAAATAACCTTCAATTATGGAATATTTAATTTTATAAAACTACTTTATCTTACTTTTACAGAGGCTATTATAATTGTGATTATATTCCATAAATGATTATGCGTTTATAATAAAACAGTGATGGATGCATCTCAGAGTTCAAAACCTTCTACATATTACAGGGCTTCTTTTCAAAAATTTCAGTTAGTGTGTCAAGTCATAACTTAGATTGTGCTGTCCCAGTTTGAACACTTTTAGAAACACATTTCTCAGATAAAACCACATTTTAAAGTGACATTTTTATAAAGTAATGACATCTAGATTTACTAAAATGCTTTATGGATTTTATTTCATGAAGAATAAATTATTTTATAAAGCTAGTTCCTATAAAATAAAGCATAAAATTATCAGTTTTTAGCAAAGTTCACATTTTAAGGATACCTTAAATGTAGAGTTTACTTAAAATTTTCTTTAGATTTCTTGAAATGGGCTTTCTTCTGTAGGCTTCGACTTTTGCGTTTGAATTGACTATATTCTGATAGCTTAGAATTTGTAAAGGTATAAAATATGAGCATCAAATGTAGCACAAAATATATTCTTTGAATATTTTTCATAAGGTATTAGTTTTCTGTCTTTATTAGTTTTTATATTTTGTCATAATTAGGAGTTTTATTTATACAGGTAGGAATGATTTAAATTCTTATTTTCATTATACTAAAATTGCAGCCCCAACCTCTATACAAATTAGGTTTTAGAAGCAAATGATTTACAGCAGCCATTGTCAATTTATTTCCATATTACTCTGATTCAAACCAGTAATATAGAACAAATGCCTGATTCACAATTTTAAAACCTATTAAAACTATCTTGAATTGTACTGCATTTCAAATCTGCAAGTTAGATGATTTTTATAGTGATATCAGCCAGACATGGACGTAGTCATCATATAATAATGCAAGTCTACAACTTTTGCCGGTTGACGGCACAGTTTAGTGCGTTTTCAGGCTATTCTCTCTCTCTTTCTCTCTTGTTGACTGTAAAATTACCCAGATCAGATCTTGACCAAGATGGAATTCAGGAACAGGCAGGCTCCACAGATATCAGAGGCCCCGGGCCCAGTTAGCCCATGACATCCCTGCTCGTAGTGTCTTTTTGTATCCAGAAGAAGGTTGAATTCATGCACTATAGTCGTGAAGGATGAACCAACTTTCATTTTCTGGCATGGTGTATGGTAAAATTATTGAATGCAAACTTTGGTTCAAAATTCGAGGTTCTTCTGGCATCTCTTTGTGTTGTTTAGAAGAGTGGCGTTAGCTAAGCAACCAATCAATCAGGATCCTAAAATTGATGTCCACTATACCTTTTTGAGATCGTAGATAGTTTTAAAAATAACCATATTTCATTTGAAAAATTATGAAAAGTTTGACTTGACATGGTTTATGCCAAAATTTTCCATTAAATGTTCTGAAGAATATTTATAGGAATACATTCATTTTGCAACACATCTTGGGTTTCCCTACAAAAGTAAAATTATATTTACTATTTATTTTATTTATATTGAAGATTCTAATATTTTCGAAAATAACCAATAAATGTTTTCAAAATTATGAACGTATTTATGTAAAGTTATAATTCTCATAAAAATAACCAAGATAGAATTGCTGTATTTGAAAAGGACAAAACTCCACATTTTGTTTCGATATCCTCCACTGTTTTGTCTTCAGAATTAAAAATACACACCAATATGATTGATATAAATTTCAGTCTTTTCAGTGAACAGTAAATTTTAATTGGTCTACTGTACCAATGTCAAAACAAATTTTAAAATGTTATCTGCTGATAATGAAAATAATCAAATGTGGCTTCAATTTATTTCTTTAGTTTATGATCTCTTACTTATTAGCAATACATGAAAACAAAGGAAAATTTTATTGTAGTAATTGTAACTATTTAAGAAAAAGTTACTATATATTTAAAAGTTACAAATATGTATATACATATGACAGAATCACAATGTTAAGTGCAAAATAGAAAGCGATTTTCCTTGCAATTGTCCATTTTCCTTTCTATATAATGGGTTGGGATTTTTTTGTTGTTTCAAACTTATTCGTTAATTAAAATTTAATTATTGTAATAAAAAGTATAGTAAAAAAGAAATTACATTCGCAGATATTAGTCATCCCTGGTGGGATTCGAATTCATGACCTTTGGATTAAATGTCCAACGCGCTATTCATTGAGCTACAGAGACACAACAAACAATTTTCCTTTCTATATATACTGTTAGACTATAATTTGTGTTTGTTAATATTTATTTATTTTTTAATTTAATTAATAAATTAGTATCTAAAGAAACTGTATCAACTTCAGGTGTCATCCATTACATGTTTAAAAAATTTCATTGAGCTTGAATGGATGAATAGAAAGTATTTTATTAACGATTGAAAATATGAACAAGATCTATATATATTTATCTCTCTCTCTATATATAGAGAGAGAGATGTAGAGATAGATAAATATAGGGAAAGAGTGAACTAATAGTAGGAATTGAAGAAATATTTTACCAAATAAAGTACAGCATGGAGGAAAGAGAATGCACTGCTTTCGAATTACAGCATTTCGAAAATTCGAATAAAAGTATTTGATTTATAGAATTTGAAAGTATGAAAATATTGCATTAGTTGTGAAACCCTACATTTCCAATATATTGTAGAATATTGTAGCGTAAAAGTAACTCATATTAATGATTGATCCAATTCTTCGACGCAAGCCAATAGTGAAAATTACAATGAATTTGAAAAAGCTACATTTTTTCCAAAATCAATAATTCATATACATTCTAATTTAAAAAAAAACATTATTAATAAAGTAATTTAATTATATAAATAAAGTAATTTAATTATATAAATAAAGTAATTCAATGTTTATATATACAATTACTCCACTTCTGTCAACAAATTTATTTAAATTTAGATTGAATTTCAACAATCCAGTTGACCTACATCGTTCAAGTAATGTAACGAATTGTTACCAGTTTTGTACCACAGTAACTTCTAGAATTTTTTTTTTACTTAACTGATATGTTAACATACTAGTCATCGATAATATTGATCTTCTAAGTATCTACTAACAACAGTACTGATCGTTACCACCATTTGTTAGAATCCCATTGCCATTCGACCTTTTGTAATGTTAATTTCGTTTTCCTTCTGCTGCGGCCATAATCAATTCTTAACCCTAATTCTGTAATGACCAATGCACGCGGGTTTCGTTCAATACCAGAACATTTTTCAGTGAAAAGCTGCATCGGACAACTTTCGATTATCTGACCAATAGAAAAATTCCGGATTCTCATCTGTTCAAACAGAGAGAGAAAAAAAGACAATTCTACATATATATAATTCCCCATTAACTTCTCCAAAACTCCCGCACAA
Organism: Trichonephila clavata; assembly: GCA_019973975.1. Lineage (NCBI taxonomy): Eukaryota > Metazoa > Arthropoda > Arachnida > Araneae > Nephilidae > Trichonephila > Trichonephila clavata. The sequence goes on along the minus strand of BMAO01019580.1, from coordinate 105,324 downwards.
ATGTCCTGGAGAAAAGGGAAAATGAAAGTGGGAAAAAAAAAACATTCTACTTTATTCTGGTTGTAATCCAATCACCATTTTACTCTTTTAAATCTTTAAAATCCTTCCTTGTCGTCTTTGGACTTCTATACAAATGGGCGCCATATGCAAATTTCTTGCATTGTTCATTGTTCTCGTTTAAAAGGGCGGAAAAAACCCATTTCCCTACGATGGTGTTAATCTTCCCTTCCTCTTTTACAATTTAACCACGAAAAATCGAACGTTTTTGGCGTGACTTTTGGACCAAAGTATCTTGATTTATAGCCATAGATTTTGTCGGTTAGGCTTAGGAAACGGCAATTACGTTAATTAGACACTCTTCGTTCCTTTTTTAAATGAATAATTAAATAAATACAAGACCGCATGGAACAAAAAAGGCATATATTGCTTTCCCTAAAAGGGAAACCAACACAAAAGCCAAACTGTCACGAGTCCTCCTTTGTTCTATGTATGATAAACGGCTTCGTATTCGTTACAACAGGTAAAAGTTACTACAAAGAATAAAGCCACAAGAATGATCTATTACACATGGGGTTAATTTTTGTTTGGAATCTTTCAGTTCTGTAAAGTATTTTGGAGATTACCTACCGCGGTGTTGGCGTAATTACGTGTAACGCTATTTTGACGCAGAAACTTTAGGAGGGGCTATGCACGGGAATTGAGCTTGGTAGCTGATTTATGGGTTTTAACGACAGAATTCAAGATGAACTTAGAAAATGTAGATTAACTCTGATAAGATTAGCTTAAGGTCTGTTCCAAAGGGAGAGTGATTAACGATGCTGGTAATAAGCGTTGGCCTTTCGAAAATAATTAAATTTAAATGTTATGGAGCATGGTAACTTCAGAGAAAGCTAATCGTAAAATTTCAGCGAGATATATTATTCTGGTATGGTTAGTTAACATGCAACATAACATATAATGTATTCGATAGTTAGTAACTATTGCGATAAGTGGGTCTGGAATTCTGAAAAGTAAATTTACACAAGGCAAATGTCACGCAAATCTTTTTAGAGAAATTAAGTATATTTTAAATTAAGTTAAAGACAATCGAAGCATATTGAAGAACTAGGTAAAGATATTGAAAGGAATATATGCATAAATATGTATAAATATATATTGAACACACTTATTCTCACACACACATATTTACACTAGGACTAATCCAGGAAATGAAGTTAATTATGCATAGTGAAAAATCATAAACCAATTGAAAGCAAAAAGGACGATTTTGTTATACAAAAATAATTGTATAAAAAAATTGTAAAGACAAAGGCTATTTACTACAGGCAAAGCTATTTATTATAGTCTTCCATTCTCTACACAATCACTCCTATATTCAAAAGGGTTTTTTTTACCTCTTCGAGAGCTTCAAAATTCTCATGTTAAACTTTTTTGTCACCAGTGTGCACTAAAACAGGTAATCACTGAATTCTCAAATACTTTATCGCCTCAAAACTCTAATCCCAAAAAGATAGATATCGTTAGGTGAAAGGTCTGGACTATAGGGCGGATTGCCAAAATGTATCCTAAATTATAGCAAACTTTAAGTTGCAGGGCAGTGCGGGTGTCGGAGTTGCCATGAAGAAGCACGCTTTTTCCAAAAAAGAATTTATTGCATTCCTGTTGTGTATAGCTCACCGAGTCGTACAGTAAGGATTTGCACTGAATTCCTGGTTTAATTCACTGATGGCACAATCATATAATATGGGATTTCTGAAGCTTGTGAACCAATACTGCAATTTTCTTAAATGTTGGAGGAGATTATGCAGATAAGTGAAGAAAGTCTCAATTCTTTGACTTAATTATTGTTTCCAATAAGTATTGTGCTTTTCATTTTGCATAATTAAACACTATATATTTTCGGGCTGCCCTCATATATACCCCCATATATTGCTCATTAAGGAATATTATGTGAAACAACAACAGATACAAGAAATATTTCACATGAATAGCCTTAAATATAATTAATTATACGAATAATGCCGTGGTCCTCAAACTGTGTTCCACGGAACGCAGGGGTTCCACAAGCCACACTAAAAAAATCGAAAATAAACTTATAAATATGTATGCAAAATGGATTCACGTTTTCCATGAAATTTGTATAATTACAAGAATCTAAAGCTCAATTCTTTCAATGAAGCACAATTTCTTGCAAAATAAATAGTTTCTTAAAGGAAAATGCACTCTTTTGCATTTGGGGGGGGGGACCTGTAATGGAGAGTAAACAACTTATCACAAGAGATTAGATTTTAAAATCTAAATTTATGGACGAACAGCTCCTAAATTTTATGTGGCAAAACCATGCAAAGTACACAGTAATTCTCGCATATCTATAAATATTTTAATGCCCTTCAGAACATAGTGTTTAAGGGAAATATGTTTCTCAATGTGAGTGGCTACAAAAACAAATTAAACTCTGAATATATAATGCGATAGCATTTAACCTCAATAGACCTGATCTTCGACAGTTTGTGTGAAAAAAAGTAAGGACATATCCCAGTTACTAAATGTAATGCATGGGTAGGTGGCCTTTTTGATCAAAAATTAGTATTTTTAATGAGTATATTATATTAAAAAATTAGATTAGAATTTTTAATAATAAATACAATACTATTTTTTAATTGCCTGTACGTAAAGTACTTGTAACTATTCTTCTAAGTATGTATGTGGAATGGGGCTCCATAAAACACTTTCTAGTTCTAGGGGTTACACAAGAACACCTTCAAATTCCAAGGTTCTGTGAGTTGAAAAAGGTTTGAAGACCACTGATCTAAAGTACAATGCGTATTATTTTTATTAAGTCGTTATGTGTATTCGTTCTATTGATCCCAGATCTAACAGACTCGCGATTATTTACAGAAGTTTATATAAATGTAAAGGAACTGTGAAAGGATCTGCATTTAGCTATTTTTAATAAGCTTTACAGTCGAAACATAGAAGATAAGAAAATCTACCGATATCAGATAAATTTCAATACATATTTTCTTTTTATATGCTGAATTATTCGTTTTATATAGAGCTCAAATTCTAGAAAAAGTTATTATATTTGTCTGTTTAACAATATAAAAAGAAATATGCATATTTAAAATTAATTTCATAAAATAGGATCTAATGGATTACCCGGTGTTCGTATTTTTTTCTCTTCTATTCGCAAATGTTTGAATCTTCAGATTTTTCATTAATTGTTTCGTGGACTATGTTCTTAAATGTTAAACAACTTTTTCAAATGATATGAAAAATTATTTCCCTCAAAAATATTTAATAAAGTTCTATGAAGTTCTTGTTATATATATATGCACATATTTCTATGTATGCGTTAAATAATTTTTTAAAAAAATTATAACTATCACATGTGTGAAAGGAAAGATTTAAAAAGCTATCTACATTTTTTTTTTCCTTTTTGAAAAAAAATAATTGAAACAGAATAGTTTAGTAAAGAACAAAATTGAATAATTTAAGAATGAATTATGATAAATGATTTTTTTACTGGTTAGTTGAATTTAAATTTCATAACTATATATTGAAAAGATTAAAACTAAATTGAAAAACATTAAATGTAATGAATAGTTACATATTGCTATAAATAAGGTATGATACATATTAAAATGCAGTAGTTTAATTATTTTAGAATACCTTGAAATCTATTTCAAAATTTAATATTCTATCATCTCAATTTAATTAAGCCGTAACATTTTCCAGAACTACTTTCAAAAATGTTTATAAGATATTAAATTACACTTCAAGCGTTATATTTTTGCATTTGACTGCGTAATAAACTAATTCATTACCTTATTCCTATCTAAAGTATCATTGTTTTTAACTTTTACTGATAAATAAACTTTATTGTTCTTATTTTCTTTGACATGATTAACTCATATTCTCAAATTATCATAATTTATCGTCTGCAGTTATGTGATTTCATTTTAAAGAAATAAATTTAATTTTGAGCTATTTTTAATTCTTTGATAAAATCGTTTGGGTTTTATTACAAAAACGAAATTCGTGATAAGTTTCGAAATTTGATTTAATAACTATATTTATCATAAAATTAAATTAATAATTCGAATGATGTATATTTCTTAGGCAGTAAATTTTTCAATGTATTATATTTCATGATTTTAGAGCCGTTATTTTAACCTTAGCTTATAATTAAAGAACATTGATAATCTGTTGAGAAATGGTAGAATTTATGTATATTCGAACAATGATATATAAATTTGTATTGTCTTTTTTACTTTTACATACTTGTAAATGTGTGTATAATTTCATTTGAAATAGAACGTCATGTTAGAAGTGATTAATCTACATTGCATGGAATACAATATATTGTAGATATTTGAAAAATAGTTCAGACTATGTTTGAAAAATCTTATCTCCACATTCGTTATATTCTAGTTGATGATAAACATGTTTATCATTCAAGTATAAATAAACAATTTAATTACAGAAAGAATGGCAATTATATATCTCTTTTCTCATAATTAAATTTAAAGTAAACAACCACTTTTTGTTACATTTTATTTTCTTAGAACCAAATAAATTAAATTTTGCTGCAGACAATATTTTTGTTCTACGAACTATAAAACAAGTAAGGGAAAAAATGTGTCAACTTTGTGCTTGCCATAATAAATACATTTATATACATGTAAACAATACATTAACTCCTAAAATTAACTTGTAAAGAAACAATTTTATCACGTTCCTTTACAGAAGCGAACAATGAAATTAAAATTTATCTAAACTACTGAGAGAATGCTTTGAAGTAGAAATAAATGGTACTTTTTCGTTTCTCTGGCGAAAATCTCGCCAAGCACGCTTTATTGGCGACTACAAATAATATGCACATAAAAATGTTATATATAATGAATGTTTCTCATTGGTTTTTCTACTGTTTTAGATTATTAAGAAAAAGACATTCTGTTAAGAAAAGACCACGACTTGTTTTTAAAACATAGTGGTAAAGGGTTACTAGTGGGAATATTCCGGTTTTTTTCCCTTTTTTTGCATTAGTTGTTTTTTTTTGGCGACATTATTACCTGCACTTGACAAAGTGGGAAAGTACCAAATAAATTTTAGGTAAACAGACATTTTAAAATCTTTATTACATTATATTTGAGCTGAATACTGTTTCGTAGGGATGGGAAAAAGGGTTCTTTAGTTAGTCGCATTTGCGCCCTAGATGAGCCGAATTATATTTAAATTTTCCCATAGTTTTTCGAATTTTCCTGGAAATTTTTCTGAATTTCGCTAGTTTGCTTTTTTATAGTGCTGATACAGATTTGTGTCATTATTTCTTTTCAGCTCAATAGTAGTACATTTAGAGGAGTGGTACAGTACTACTTTCTGCTAGTAAAAAGTTCATTAGTTGCATTATTGTAAAATACAACATGTGAAAAACGCGCTAAAATTACTTGGCCATGCCAATGATTGATATCTTGTTAAAGCAGATTCGAAACTAGAGAGCGAGCTCAGATGTCGCCTTCCTCTTCTTGATTTAAACTACAAGAAACCATCCAGAAAAACTTGTTAAATTGGAACTGTGATCTTTATGAACAATTAATGAATAAACCAAATACTTAATTATAAATGACGTGGTACTTACATACTATCGCAAAAATGCCAACATATAAATAATTCGCCAAGTTGGCAACCCTAATTTCACATGTGTCGTACGCGCTGTATTGGCCACCATGTGCTTCATTTCATTTTTTGTCGCCAATATGATTGCGATAATACATAAGTACCAATGGCGTATCGTGGGTATATACAATAGAATACTTGCTGAAGTATAATCCTCATCGTTTTAGCAGTCCAAATTTTCTCGGATGTTGTTGTAACTCGAGAAACTATTCTTCTATTACAATAATCTTTTATTGTTCTTCGACACGCAGGATAAATGAGGCTAGTTACAGTTTTCAATAAATGAAGCTATTTACACGAAAGAACGAATTAATTGAGCAATACGCTCCGTAAACATAAAATATTATACAGTTACTTTCTTAGCGTAAACTACTTAGAATATTCAATAAATTTATTTAACTAAAACTCGGTTGCCAGATTCAGAAGTCAATAAACAAACACGAAACAATTATCAAATAATATAAACCTGGAATTATTAAACTTATTAGGAGTGGCAACAGATGTAGTTTCTAGTATTACGCTGAAATATTAATGGACAATTGGCTTAAGGCACTGCTTGGCAAGTAAAAAAATGAAATGGATGTCAGTATAGTTAAAATGGCAAATTTTTCACACCCAAATACTTTTAACAGTAGTCAGTTTGATTACTCCTTACATGATTGACAAGCTTATTCAGACTACTTTTGGTACGTATTATACCGTTGACCAGCTTCAACATATAAAAAGACATCGCCAAATTTTGTCATCGCGTTTAGTGTTTTGAAACTTGAGCGGAAATGGTTTTTCACTGTTGACAATATATCGCGGGACTTGGCGACTTATTTTAAATAGCAGGAATTTGTTGGTGATATAATATGTACCTGTTCTCTTTTCACACATAATACTTAAATGCTTCTTATATAGAGTACAAGATATATATATATATATACTGATAAAAGTAACCTAATATTATTAATTATTGATTTTATCTTCTGAATATTTATCGAGAACAATGGGAAATAGTTGCAGTGGGAAATATTTATTCTGGAGTCTCAAAGCAACATTTTGCGATTTATCGCCCAAGTCCGGCAAACTGAACAGTATTCTGCATTTGAATAAAAAATTCAATATAAGATTTTTCCTTTTCTTCCCTCTAAGGAAAAAATATAAAGATAAAAAATGCTAATATGATGAAATATATTGTTCCCCCCTTAATGCTTAAAATACTTATTAACTATCATTTGTTTCGCTAAAACCACATTTTGAACTCATTTGTATGCATGATTTAAAATATAAAATGGTCAAATAATTCATTGAATATAATCACAAAAGCCTCTCATTCAATTCTCATTAAAGAAATTCTCAGCAAACAGATCATTTTCAATTTCGAAAGTCAAACAGCTTAAAGTGAAAGCTAAGTCAGAGGATGGGATACACAAACCGTCATTACATGTTAACAGAAAATGCAATTCAATTAAGAGTTTCTTGGAACACATTTGCATCGCCATTATAGCGTGAAAGCTTTAGATAGAATCATTTTTTTCCCTCAACTTTCGCTTGAAGCTTATTCTTTATATTTCAATAGATTTTTTGAAAAAAAAATTTTTTTGAAAAGAATTTATTTCAATCTGATAGAGATTTATTCAACAAAAAATATATAAATTATCTTGAAGCTCACCGCTTAAAAAATAGCCAAAAGACATTTATTTTACGTTTTTTTTTTCAAAGAAAATATCGTCTGTACTAATATTATATACCGCAGATTCTGAGTTTCAATAAAGGCTTATTTGATTTTGAAATGCTTATATATAAATTCTGTTTCGATCTTTAAATTTTTAAAGGATATTTTCAATTTGTATTTGCTTCTTTGAACTAATTTATTTTGAAGTGTTTTCTAATATTTATAGTATTTTAATTGGTTTGTGGGAAATGAAATGTTATATTGAATTTTTTCCGATCTAATATAAATTTCTATACAATATTTTTCATGCTTAAATTACTTTGAATTTAATTAGCTTCCGAGTGAATATATTCTTGGATATTTCTTTTAAAATTGAAGTACTAATTTTTGAGACAAATGCACCAGAATAATGCATAAATTTCATTGAAATTTCTAGTCCAGAATTGCTTGATAAATTATTTTTTTATGTTGTTATAATAATGTATGTTTTTTTATGTATGTATTAGTTTTAATGAACATGATCTGAATGATCAAGATAAATTTTTCTATACGTGTTTGCAATTTTCCGATTCATCGATTCGCGAAATTAATTTTAAAAAAAAAACACCGTTTTTTGAAAGTAATATGTAGGAATGCCTTGTTTATATATTAGTATACTAAAATCTTATTTGTATCTTTAGATATATAGGTATTATCTAAATATTTTTAAAGAAATGAATTTTTCAAATCAGAATGTATTAAACTTGAGAATTAAAATCTTTTTTCCAGTCTGTAGAGACAAATTTGAAATCAGTTTTCTAGAATCAAAAACACAATGAAATGAATTTTTATTTGAACACACGTTTTCTTCTAAAGCTAAAGAAAGAAATTTTGATTCCCATAATTTTTAATTTTGTGTGACTGCCATGCGACGAAGACTGATTTATTATTGATAACGTTTTACTTATTAACAGCATTTGGGGTACTGGCAAAGATTAAAGTAATTATGATCCAAGTGATTGTGTTAACTTCGCACGCGCTTATAAGGCAACACGTAAAGGCTATTGGTAAAGGACCTTGCAATATTGATACATGGTCAAGTGACGAGGATGACAACTGTTATGGCACCCCAATCACCTAACTTCCTTACCATGCCAACAGGATTACTTCGAGCCATGACATATTTAAAAGGCTTCAGTGACAGGTTCTCCTTACACGACAGGTCTTCTTGTGCGCTAAAGTTGAAATTTAGGACATGTGTGCCTTTCCCCCCTCAAGTCCTTCTAGTCTTTACCATAAATGTTCATATGGCAATATTTGCTAATGTTTCATCGAAAAACTCCAAATTTATATATATCAGATGTTTCTCTTTTCGATAATATTTATTAATTACAAGTTTTACTTGTAATAAATAATATTAAAAAATAAATAAGTTATTTATTTTTAATACTTATTTTTCAAAAAGAAAATAAGTCTGCTTTAAGGGGTTAAGCATTTTATTACCTATATATGTAAAGATGGATGTTTATACATATGACCTCGCTTCACTCTAACCGCGTTCAACAGACCACTATGAAAATTGTCATTTGTATATGTATTTCTTTGTGGAAAAGGTTTTTGGGCTGTCCTCTTCGTTACAGCTCACCACCAGGTGACGATACAACATATCAGCTTTTTCCCCGTTCAACCAATCACCAAGTTGCCAAAATGGTAGCCGAAAATGATGTCAACTTGTCTCTATAGCCAACATTTCGCTTTGTTTCCATTGAATCAACATTATAATTAAGAAACGGCGTTGCTTACGAATATTACAATTTTAACATAAAATAAATACAACAGAAAGTAGTATTAACGTATTACACATCCATATATAAATTATTTACACTATTTTAAACGTTTATTACACAAAATCTGTGACAAACGTTTGCTGAACACAGATCAGCTTAGAAAGGTGTTTTCAAAAATTGACCCACAAGGGAGTTGAGGAGGCGCTATAAATAAACAAAATTCCTTTATCAGCTTTTAAACCTACAGATTTAAAATTTAACAAATATGATTTTGTTCAGCTGAAATATGCAAAAAGTTTCTTTTTTAATTTGCAATTCACTTAAAATTAACTCATTAAAAACTCTTATCCTCCAATCTGTATTTTTTAATTTTTATATCCATCCGTGCGAAGAGCGGGTATACTAGCTAGTAATGTATATTTTGAGGGGATTTTAATTTTTCATCTAAGCCAACTAAAACAAATCGTTTTATACTGATATTAATTCTAAACAACATGTCATTTAGAAGATAACATAACGAATTACTGAAATTGTAATCTTAAATATATTATAAATAATAATTCGCTTTCACAATTGATAAGAACATTCAATCAGACAGAACACAACTATTTTCAATTACTGAACTGAATCCCTAATTAAATCTTCAATATAATGTAATCAAATCTCAAAGTTACCTACTTTCTAAATTCCATTAAAATTGTCTAGCTGAACAATGTAGGCCTCAGCATAATGAATCAAAAATTGATATTAAATTCTAATCAACATATGGTTAGGGGAGCTTTAGTTTAATTATGTCTTTGTCACTTGATTTTGCTCTAGATTCTCAAAACTGTTGCCATTAAACTTCTCAGTAATTTTTAATGGAACATTTACATGAAAATCTCTTTCGAAAAACAAATCAATAAATGATGTTTTACAACTTGAAGGGAACTTAGGGCAACCAAATAAAGTTATACAATGGAAAAATTTAACGAACTTAAGTGAGCTCATAAATAGGCAAAGAGCTCCACTTTCATTCCCCAAGAAAAGTTTCTTCCAGCTTCCGAAAATCTTCCATCAAAGAAGTGAGATTTCCGATAACGATCCCTCAGCTTATTGTTGGCAAGACCTGGGGTCTTATATCCATATCAATACAGCAGTCCCTAACACACATTACGAAGCATCCAGGACATTTTATGCCGTGGAAGAGAATTTTTATGTCGGAAAAGAATAAATAAACTGTAGTGAAAAGAAAATGTGAACTAAGAAACCAAAGGTTCTTTTCGTCATATAATTCTTATTCCTTGAACTGAGATTGAATGGCTTTTAGTTTCTTGTGATACTTACAAATACATATATATAATACATATCCTCCTATTTTGGAAATGTAAGATAATTCACCCATAAATGTTAGAGTTAATTTTATGTTGATAAAGTTTATCTATTCGATTATGTAATATTCTTTTTTGTTACTTAAAACTTCATAATCTCTTTAGTAGCAGGATCTCTACTCCATGAAAGGAACATGCATACTCAATTTCAAGTCGCTTATCAATGCGAAAAGCTACTATCACACCATTGATTTGTGCTGCCAGCATTTCGGCTAGCACGACAACCAATATCTGGATTTTCAAGTCGTAAGCGCAAAGTACAACCTATATATTTTCTGAGCAAGACGAAAACTGATCGGGATGATTTACGATTGACCCAAGTTCGTGTCTATATGCCACTTTGATAAAAACTTAGATATTGTCGTTTGTGCTAAACTAAAGCATATGAAAACAAAATACATTCGTACAGCTGGCAATATTCCATTATATATTGATCCCAGTGTTTTGAAATACACATGATAACTCATTGCTATCAAGAGGGCTTTGGAGATTTTTCTTCATAAAAGCTTCCAAGAATCCAGCGGCATCGCCATCTTCACAGACTGAAGATCTACGCTGCGAGCCATTTAGAAGGGCAAGTGCCAAATCAGCCTCAAAATTATTCAATCCATCGACAAAATTATCACTGAAAAGAGATCTTGCATGCTACAATGGATACCAGCTCACGTAAATATCTTCGGTAATGAGAAAGCTGATGGACTTGCCAAAGAATCCAAAGCTTGCCCTCAATCATCTAACCTCACGACCCTCATCGACGCCAATGCAGTTGCCAGCCGAAGGCTATTCAACAATAATTTTAAATATTCCATCCCAGCTCTAAATAGCAACTGTACAATAGCATCAATAATAACTAGACTTAGAACAAAGCACGTAAAAGGAATAGAAATATCAATTGATGGAAAAAGAATTTACACAAATCATTACCCAAATTGCCCTAATGTTCCACTGTCTCCATATCAAATCCTCAGCTGCCCTGCAATTCAAGCCAGGCTTTTCAAGAGCAGCCCTGAAGACCCAGAAGATTTTATCTTCTCTGATAAAGCTGTTGAGGTTGTCTAAGCTGCCCTTAACAGCTTCGGAGTGATCTAAAGCTTCTTTTTTTATTAATCTGCACATCATGGACACGCCAACAACAAAAGTGTTTTGAAATTATATGGGAAGTAATACGTATAAATTCTAAAACTTTTGAATACAAAATTCTACCTCTGACAATAAAATTCGATGAATAGTCCTGTAACATTAACGTAGATGAAATATTAACGAAAGTTACCTTACTTGTCCTTCGAAATAGTCACCTCTCATAACTATGGACCCCTGAAATCTGCTATACATGTCCTGGAAACTTTGCAGGAAGTCTTTTTAGATGGAGTTCAAAAGCGTCGTCACGTTTCGTTGGATGTCAGAAATATCGTAAAATCTCTTTCCTTTCAAAGCAAGTTTGAGTCACAGGAATAGGAAAAAGTCTGGAGGATTGAAATCTAGCGAGAATCGTAGATGTTCAATTTGCATGAGAAGAGAGATCTCCCTTTTTTACCAGGAACTGTGACAATATTGGGTGTGGGAGGGTGAGCAATGTCGTGAATAAAAATACCATGAACCTTGTACGTACTGGGATCGTACCCTGCGTAGACGTTTCATGAAACGGGTTAGAATTTCAATGTACATTGTACAGCATTCATCGTCCAGCTATCATGCTCGATGATCTTTCGTGATTAATTTATTTACTTTCTCAATGCTTTCGCCACTGATGGAGGTCGCCAGTCTTTTGCTACGTTGGATGACAGAAAAAATTTCCCGGCCTTCTCAAAAACGGGTGAACCTCTCGTACACACACTTCATGGACAGTGATTGACCTTCATAAACACGTACCAACATCAAATAAGTTTCTGTCGGTGTCTTGCGAGGTTTAAAACAAAACTTTAAATTGATATTTTGTTCGTTCATTTTCCACTTCTCAGTTAAGAACCAACGCACTCAAATAGCACATTGCAAAACAAGTCTTATATAGAACACAAATGTCGCTCAACTAAACAACGATGGAGGTAGATGGTCAACACCTACCTTTACGCATGTGCAACATTTTGTTTCGCCTGTGTTGCTAGATCGGCAGTTCTGATTTCATTCACCCACATTTATAGTAAAAGGTTGTGTATCTAATTTACAATTCCTTCAGTATATTTTGGAATAAGAAGATTATATTTTATAAACACCATGTAATAGAATGTAAGAAGAAATGAAAAGCATTAGATGATCTGCCCTTAAATAGCTCCCTGTGGGTGGTTCTAAACATACATGCCTCACAAAAAGGGTCTTAAAATTCTAATTAATTTTAAGCAATAAGCTAAAAGAAATTTTTTATATAAATCTATCTGCATTCCAAAAATATTTTAACATATCCTCGTTAAGAAAATTGGTTTAATTCGTCAAGTTTAGTTCAATAGCTTCCCCCCCCCCCCATGTAGCGCTTACATCCTCCATGAATTAAAATAAGGAGTGTAATTTTTACCTCAATCAACATGAGGAGGTTGTACAGCGAAGAGTTCTTATCCTTCATGGAAACCAAAAAACAATTTATGACTTCTTATGGTAGAAAATCTTAAGGAAATTAGATTCTTCAAGTGTAATTTTAAAAACACTAACACTTTACAAATTCATATAAAATTATATTTTCAATTGATAAATAAAAACTAAGAAGCCAATTTGAATTTTTATGCTTATATAAAATCTTAAAGGAAACCCCTTTTTTCATTTGTAATTTTAATTACACTTAAGGTATCCTTTTTTTTAAAAAAGAGATATGGCGATTATTGAAGTGAAAACTTCTTTAGCGGCGTTGGGCACTTTTTGGTAGGGGAAAATCTTATGGGTTCGCGTCACCGACATGCTCTGACATGCACATGTGCAGTCTGCTGTTCGCCTTACACACTTTTTGGATGGGTGAAATCTCGTGCGTTCGCGTCACCGACCTGCTTATAGCAATATATCTGTAGCTATACAGTTGACGTATAGTGCTGTGTATATCTTATAAGTGAAATTCAATGGATTTAATGAAAAGTTCAATGTGTATATACTGTGCATAGCTCGTTGCGATTCCGTGAATGGGCAATACATATTAATGTTTGTCGTTTATATTTCGCCTGGAAAATCTATGAGACAGATACAACAATTTTTATTAGAAATTTTGATAATTTTTCAAAAGAAGGTTCTGAAATAATCGAAAAAAATTTGGCGGAACATATGATAATGTACCGATGATTTTAAGTGGAGACTTCAATATTAACTTTGCAGGTGATAAAAATCTATCACTAAAGCCTATTGTATCTTGTTTAGAACAAAACGAAATAATTGAAAGTACAAAAAGTCTTAGTATTGTTGAAATTAATGATGACAATGATGCAAATAATTGAAATAATGTTAAAAATCAAGTACATTGAAATTTAAGTAAATACAAATACTATCCATAAATTATATGATTGTATATTAATTGTTATTTCAATTGAATTGTATTTATATTTTGTCATGATCTTGTACAGCCCGTAATATATTTGAATAATAAAAAACCGTATAAACATACATTTAGTTGCTGCTCAGAATATCAATAGATGTGAAAACCAGATTGATGTTGATAATTTTTATTCAAACATTATGAAATTTCAAATTTTAATACTAAAAGTTCTAAGTTTTCACTTCTATCGGCAGTCTCGATAACTGCCAATTTTTTGTTGTTGTTATTTTTAGATTTGTTAAGTACATTTTAAGAAAAATATTCTAAAACTAAGAAGAGAAAAAGAAATTATTATTACTAAAATGGGAAAAGATAGGTAAAAATTGAGAAAAAATAGCATAAACGCGGCCTATTCTGTACCAAAGGTTTATGAACAAATTTTAAATTTTTTCATTCTAATGTGTTGCTATGTTATTCGTTTTTGAAATAACCTTCAGGATAAGAGATATTTTCTTTTTTACAAAAATTAGAGCACTTTACCTCAGTTATTATATGAAATTGATTAAAAAACTGATTATATTCACATAAGGGACTGTAAATTTGTAATAAAATAGTGATTGATAAATCTAAAGATTAAAACAATTCTACCATTATACAGAACTTACAGGGGAAAAAAATTTCAGTTAATTATTTTCAAAACTTTCTTAGCAATCACTCTGGCCCCGTTTGATTATTTAAAAAAAAATGACATTTCGAGTAAAACGAGTTTTAAAGTATGACATTTTGCTTAAAGTAATGGCATCTGCTTTTACTAAAACACTTGTAGTGTTTGTTCTAGTGAACGGAAAATGATAAACTTGGTATTTTTATTAAGCTAATAAAATGGCCTATAAAATCACAAAAAAATGTCAATTTTTTGCAAAATTCACAATTTTAGGGTAGCCGGATACCTTAAATATTCTAAACACATACACATTACATTTACCTTTGATAAAAAGTAGATCCCCCCCCCATAGGCAATATCTTCGTAAAATATCCTTAAAAATGTAGGATTACATAAATTCTTCTGTCTATCGCAGATAATATTTCTTATATATCAATATGAACGTCTTTGTTGCTCCATAAAGAAATACCAAGAACATTAAATAACAAGGAAGACGGTTTTATGAGGGAAAGAAAGGGGGAAAAAATCCCTCTTTGATGAAAAGGAAGATGTAGTTAGGAGGCAGCAGACGTTGTTCGCCCAAGTTCTTGGCTGTTAGATTAGTTTTAGAATTTTCTTTTTTTCTCGACTACTAACAGAAAATAAATAATAAATGGTTAAGTTCATTTATTTTTAAACACACAATAGTCTCATCGAAGAAAGGGATAATGCTTAAAAGAAGTCAAATTTTCAAAGTTTAAGACTATGGATGGAGATTATTTACTGCATACAATTTGAACTAGTTCGTCAATAATATTTTTTGCTTTTGCCCTATACTATTTAATATACAAATGGATATACTTCAATTTCTTTATATTTATTTGAGAGTCTGAAATTCTTTTATATATAAACACTTTTCTTTTAATATTTTATTGCAACTAATGTTAGTTTTGTCAATTCTTCAGTGGCTTAAATTTATGATCGGCTCGGGGCTTAGAAGTAGCGTGCCCGCTTGGTAAGTCCAAGCTTGTGGGTTTGATACCGGCTCGAGTCGATACAGTTTCCGAATGCGAAAATCTGAGGCATGATCATGATCATGTGACATGTAAAATGATTCAGTGAGTATCAGTTTGGCTCGGGTATCCTCAGCAAAATTAAACCACGGTAATATTTAAGCATCCGAAAAGAGCTTTAATTGAATAAAATCAAGCGTCAAAAGTTTAGTAGTGGGAGCTGCAACTAGATGGAGTCACTAATGAAATGGCTCTCATGCTTTAATACTGCCTGTATTTTCAAAGGTTCAACTTTTTTAAAATGAAGCCCATTTGAAAAAGCAAAAACTTTATACTGCTTACAGTTTATATTTTTGTTTCTGAGATGAAGACTATAGATCATCAATATTACTAAAGAAAAGTATTTTTGACTTCAATGAAGTTAATCACTTTTATCCTCTTTTTAACACCCTTCTATAAGCTTCACTTGTATGTAACGGAATCTTTGAACTCCATTTTTACCCACTTTAAAAGATCAGATTAATTCGAAATTTTGCTCACGTGTTCAGGACCGATGACAATACAATAATTTCGTTGCATTGTCCTGATCAGGATGATCAGGATTAACGATTTCCCATTTTCAGATCCCTTCACGCATCTGGCGACTAACTTCAATCATATTTCCAGATTTGGCGACTAAGCGATTAAGTTACAACTCAAGATCGATTCACTATAAAAGGGTGCGTTTTTTGGTTTTTTAAACTATAATTTATTTCCCTCAGTTTGGAGTGAACAAGTGTTTATTAATACATCTCACTATAAAGAAACACGATGAGTATTGGCAACGGACGTATTAGTTTTGAGTTTAAGAGGAAATTATCACCTGACTTGGCACCTCCTATTCCAGACTTCCACACTATACTAAGGGAAGGACTTAGAGCCACGGAAGATTTAAGGTTCATGCAGTCACCCTTCTACACTGCAGGTCTTCAACGGCTTTAGGGCTTGAAGTCCTGACACGCTAACCATATGCTCGTTATCATAACTACTTAGCTACCACAGCCGCTTTGACAATTTGGAAAAATATACAAGATCCATTTGTTGCGTATAATTTCGCCAAATGATTAAAAATTTAGAGAAATGAAGTCAATTTTTTTTTGAAATTTAGTAATGCAAGGAATTTTACCTATAAAATTTTTAATTTATTAAAACACGTTCCATTATATAATATTAATATACGTGGACCTTCATACGCGGAAGTATGTGTCCAAGTTTATTTTTTAAAAGAAAGTTCTATTACTATGTTTAGATAAGTTTTCAGGTAAAAGAATACTTAAAATGACCTGAAAAATGGTCCAAATAGAAGATTTGATTATTTCTAAATGAAAATACTTGGAAAAAATTGACAGATTCTCTAATTATGTATAATGTTTCCATTTTAGAAAGATTTAAAATAAACCTTATTTTAGTGTTTCTGTTCAAACTATGGAGCATGCCCCCTAGGGGGGCAGGATAACCCTACAAGGAGGGCGCGAGCATAACGAAAATAAAAGATTAATATATATATTAATTTACTGAAACGAAGCAAAAGAAAATGCATTCTGATATAATAAATAATAAAGTACCCCTTCACACTGCTATACTATACTTGTAAATTTATCTGTACAGTACAATGCATTTGATAATTAATTTATCCACATTAAATTAACAACAAGTTTAATAATTACTACTGACTTCCTTGAGCTTGTTATATACAAAATTTAATATATCTTGATAACTTATGTTATTTATAATTAAAGTCGTATTCTAATTTCAGCGTCAAAGTACATTATTATTACATTCAATACAATGTTATTGGATGGCGATGGAAATTATGATTGAAAATTGGGTCACCAATATTTAAAGTTTGAGAAGCACTGCTATAATAATTAAAATGGTGTTAGTGTTAACTTTACAAAAAAAAAATTAAGTGTTATTAATTTAAGCTGATATTTATATAATTAGAATTCACGCACCCTCATAATAAGCAAATTCCAAACGCCCCCCATTGATGAAATGAACTCATTTCAATGTATTAATACATAACAGGCAACTGAATTTGTTTTTATGCTCTTATACCAAACCTTATACATTTACCAAGAACTTTTTCAATAACTTTATATTTGCAAGTAAGGCTTTCGAAATCTTCTGTGAAAGAAAAGGATATATTCCCAAGGCTTATTGTTGACAGGGTCTGACTTTATATCCATATCAATGCACTGTTTTTTCCGCACTGAAAAGGATATTTAATGCCACGGGATTTTTCACGAAATAAGAAAAATTGCCTTGGAAGGGAAATGTAGTTCAAAAGATCGCCAACAATTTGCAGTCTGTTTATATTTTTCTCCCACTAGCTTTAGAATATTTTGACACAGTATAAGTAATAATATATTCGCATGCAAGTTTATACTAATCTAATTTATATATAATTTCTATATTTAACTGTTACATAGAATATAAAAATATCCCTTTAGTTTTTTGTACAAAGTTCTGTAAATAATACTAAATGGGTGTCTTTTTAATTCCAACTCTGTTTGTCCAATCTCTCCCTATGTTATATATATCTTGTTCACAAGTTTTCAATTGTCAATAAATACTTATTTATATATATATTCAAGTTCAAAACATTTAATTTAACTTTTAGTGGATGACTTCCTTATAAATATACTATTTTTAAGAGAAGCACTCCAAACGTGTTCAGATGCCTTAACAAATGTCTATTATTTTAATGCGTGTATAAGTCTAAGCATGACATTATTTAACTAATGTGCTGAAATCCCACCAATTTTCTCAAAACGCTCAAACTCCTCTACAATTCCAAACATATTGCTGAATTGACCTTCAACTGTTGCCACTATTTCCTTATAATTGGTAATAATTTTGGAATAACGTACCCTCTCGTTGTCAGTGGGTGTAAACACTGGAATGACGGGTCGAACGGCATCCATAGTAATTACCACTGCAGTCAGAAAACTGTAAATAACCTCCCCCCCCAAAAATGCCTCAAACCAAATTCAGGTGCAATATAGCCGTAAACCAACAAATGACAAACTCCGATTGCGGATTAGAAACTAGGACTGGAATTGGCGAAGTTATTTGAGAATGAATTTTTGTGTTAATTGGATGTTTAAAGTGAATCTCAGGATACTTACATGATATGCATAATCTATATCTCTCGAATGTTAGGGGTTCACTATGTTTAATATTTTTCTATTTATAAATTATAAATAGAAGGTAAAAATTATTAAAACAGTACATGATTTAATTAATGTGTTAATCTAAGCGCTTTTAAGGTATCTGACTACCCTAAAATTGAGAATTTCGCCCAAAAATCACAAATCGTTTTTATGATTTTATTAGACCATCTTATTAGCTTTATAAAATTATCAAGTTCCTAATTTTCCGTTCACTAGAACGAAAAATACAAGTGTTTTAGTAAAAGCAGATGCCATTACTTTAAGCCAGATGTTACACTTTAAAACGCGTTTGACTCGGAATGTGTGTTTTTTTTAAATGCTCAAACGGGGATATATATAGATTGCTCAAAAAGTTCTGAAAATAACTAACTGAAATTTTTTAAGTATATTCTGTATAAGGGTGAAGTATTTTAATTATCAGATTTATCAATCACTGTTTTATTACAAAATTTAAAGTTCCTTTATGTGAATATAATCACTGATCTTTTAAGCCAATTTCGTATAATAACTAAGATAAAGTGCTCTAGTTTTTGTAAAAATTAAAATGTCTCTTATCCTGAAAGTCTTTTAAAAAATAAATAACATAGGAACACATCAGAATTGAAAAATTGAAAACCCATTCATAAACTGTTGGTACAGAATGGGCCGCGTTTATATTATTTTTTGTAAATTTTTACCCATTTTAGTAACAATTTCTTGTTCTCTTCTTAATTTTAGAATATTTTTCTTAAAATATTCTAAACAAATCGAAAAACTACAAAAATATCACCATATATCCGTGTGTTTAAAAAAAAAAAATTTTGTAGTAAGTAGTCTGATACCTTATTGTTTCATATTTTGCGTAAAGACCATGTGTCAGTAAGTAGTTATATCAAATATAGAAGCGATTCACTCTCTCATTTATTATATTATCCCCGGAACTATCAAATTCCTACTGACTTGAAATCTGATAAGCATGTTTCTTTCGCTGAGTAGAGATCCGCTAAAGAGTTTTGTAGAAATCGACTACCAGGGTGGGTTACGAGAATATTTTAGGTACAAAAGTCTAGTTCTTAAACTTTTAAATTTACAGACTGAAAATCGGGAAACATGATTATTTTGTTCGGTAGAGTTTCGTTAAGAACAGGTTTTCCGGAAATCGATTCCCAGCGGATTTTGGAGGGGATTAAAAGGGTGTTCAAATTAAAAATATAGTCCCTAAACTTACATACCTACATTGAAGTTTGGTAATTAAGTTTATTTTGTTTAGTAAAAATCGCCAAAAATGGGTTTTGTGGAAATCGATTGCCAAGGTGGGTTACGGGAACGTTTTAGATACAAAAGTCTTGTTCTTAAATTATTAAATCTACAGACTGAAAATCGGGAAACATGATTCTTTTGTTTGGTAGAGTTCTTCCGAAAGAACAAGTTTTCCGGAAATCGATTTCCAGCGGATTTTGTGGGGGATTAAAAGGGTGTTCGAATTAAAAAAAAATGGTCTTTAAAATTATAACCAACAGAGTTGAAGTTTGGTAAGTAGGTTTATTTGGTTTAGTAGAAATCCCCAAAAATGGGTTTTGCAGAAATCGACTCCCAAGAGAAGTTTGCTGATTTGAGAAGGTTTTTGAACTTTTCGAACCTCTTTTGATCTATCAGATCTACAAACTTGAAAATTAAAACAGAAGTTTATTTTGTTGAGTAGAGATCAGCTAGTAAAAAAAAATTTGGAAATCGAAAATAAAAATGGTATGGTGAAATAAAAGGTTATTATACTTCCGTTTTTGAAACTCATTTCCAATATTTTTTAAGTTAAACAAAGCGTGGTGCACACAAGGGGGTAGGTGACCGAGTCTGGACCTCCCCCCCCAAGACCTTTATTTTTTGATTGAAAATAATGCTATGTATATATTACGGAAAATTTAATGAAGTTTTTGTTGTTACCAGTTTATTTCATTATTATTTACTTTTATTGTTTTTTTGTTTCCAAAATCGACAAAATCAACAGAATATGTTTGGCGAGGTATTGAGGTATGGTGCGAGAATGCCCCCCCCCCCTGAAAAATTTTTGTGTGTGCCGCTGGTGATGACTTCAATACAATCAAAGTTTTAACATTTTACTTAGATATCAACAATTATGGCCGCGGTATCCTAATGGTCAAGGTATTGGATCGTGGCTGGCATGTCATGTGTTCGAGCCCAGTACCACTTAAGACCTGCCGTGTAGGGAAGCGATGCACTCTGTTGAAAACTCAAACGTCCTCCTGGTGGTGTGGTATGGTAGTTAGGAGATAGGGTGCCAGCTCAGGTGTCATCCTCGTCACTTGACCATGGTTCAAAATTACGATGTCCGTTGCCAAAAGCCCTCGTGTATATAGCTTAACAGTGCGACGTTAATAGCCACTCACTCACTAGATACCAACAATTTAAAATCAGTTTATAATACAAAATCATGAAACCCCCAGCAAAGTGGATTAGAAACGGTTAGAATAACATAAATTCCATCTCTTAAAAATCTAACATATGTATTTGAGATAGTATTTTTTCAACAAATTTCATTTTGCATTACTCGTATAAGACTTCGTAACTTCTAATTTTCCTTTCGGCTTCGCGAACCAAGAAAAAAAGAAAATCACCAGAAATATTTTATCAAATCTCCTAGAGAAAATCACGTGAATAAAAATTTCATCCTTTTTTTTTACCAGAAGAAAGATAGAAAGTTTGCATTTAGGCGTTAACAACAGGAAAGATATAAAATAAGAACATAAACAACTTCAACGTCTTCGCCATTACAGAACGCAACTTTCTTGCCGCTTATTTCGTAAGCGGAAAATTGCCTAAATGGAAATATATTGCGAAGCGGAGAACTGAAAGGGAGAGAAAGAGAAAAAAACCAGGAATGTTTCTGAAATTCAATATGTCAGATATATTACTCTCTCTTGCAATTTAAGAAGATATTCATGGACGCGAATTGAGAGGCTATTCAGAGATAAATACTTCGCATTTCTATCACATTTTAGAAAACTTTTACCAGCAATTTTTTCATCGTGGATTACGCGAATCAGTACAATTGATGCTTTCGCTGTACTTCGATACGGTATGTTGGGATGGATATTTTATGTGAAATAAGATAAAGATATATGCCATGATTCGAATTTCATTTTGTATGGATAAAAAATGTTCAGAACAATCATTTTTCTCAATTTCTCGATATCATTTTGTTTTCTTTATATCTTTATTTGATAAAATATTTATGCATTTATTTATTCTAGTATTAGCGATCAAGACTAAAAAAAAACATTTATTTTTTCTGATTATCATTTTTATATGCACTACAATTTATATAAACTTCTCGTTTAACGTTCTGTGTTAATGGAATTTAATTTTTTCCCAATGTATAGTTTCTTTTTTTCGAACAATGGAAGTTAACATTAATATTTAAACTTAATTTCTTATTTTATAACCATTTTTTGTCGCAAAACGGAAATGGTTCTCTATTAGCTTTTTTGTTCTATCCTCTGATTTGAATAAACCATAAAAAAATTAACTAATCTTGTTGCTGAACCACAATATATATATATAGATAAATATATATATATATCTAACATAAAGCAAATTTCACTTACAATTATCCCCTTATTGAAGCCTGGGCATGATACACATTCAAAAAGTAGATATTTCAATTTTAGTATTCAAAATAGTGCATACATTAAAAAATGTATAACACGTGTAAGTTCGTTGATAAAATAACCTTAAAATATGAAGAAAAAAAAGAAAGGAATTGACAAAAATGTAAGGAAACGTTTGCAAAAATATAGTTTTTACTTATTCACCAAAGCATAATTTTTTGCTTATAGGTACACTTTTAAAATAAATTATTTGTTATTATTTTAAATAATTATTAATAAATTAATAATTATTTAAATGTTCTTATACTTCTATGCAATATACCTGTGCATATATTAAATCATATATTTTTAGATGATTAAGAACATATAGTTTTTAAAAAATATTTTATCTCTGAGAAAAATATTACAAATTCAAAATTACAAAAGGTTTATATTTTTTTTTAAAGAAACTCTTATTTTATTAAAAAAAAGGGTTCACTAAATTTTGCATATTGTTTTATATATGTGGAAAAAATGTTTTACATATTTAAGACATACTTTTTAAAAGAAATGGTACCTAAACATAAGTATGTATTATAAAATCTAAAAAAAAAAATGCCCAATTTAAATTAAACAGAAAAAAAATTAACTAAAAATTATTTTTTATTTTCTACAAAAGGATTAAAATATCTTTATTACCAACACAAATAAATCTAAGGTCTATGGAAACTTTTAAAGATATGTGTCCCATAAACAAAGAGTCTCATTTTTGACATTTTACTATTTCGAGCATGTCCTGGTCCCTTTAACTGCTGCTGGCATACATATATGCCTGGCTCAGCCATTGTGTCAACTACTCTTGGCGTATATATACGCCTTTTCGAATTATGAATCTTTGCTCTGCGACGATTTATCTAAAACTATTTCGAAGGTTTGGAATGGAATATAATGAACTTAGCTTTTGCAAAGGTTTTACTTATTTCACAGAAGAATTTTTACTCTTGTTTTGCCTTTTCTTTTCCCCCGAAACAACACAAAATTATGCGCACCTGTTTGAAAAACGGTGGCACGGGGGAAACAAAGCCTCGGCAATCACGGTGTTTTCATCAAAGTTTCTTAAATAAAATGAAAATTAATAGTTGGAATATAATTTTTTTATGCTAAATAGTCTATTTATCGAATAATGTAAAATACTAAATGATTAAAACAATCGAGATCAATTTGAATAAAATTGTTATTAATATAAGAATTTATTCAAATATTTAGTTATAGTGTTTACATAAAACATGCCTAATTTGATACTCACTAATAATGCATTTCGAGTGTTTTGTAAGAAATTGTGTTTTTATTAAAATTTAGCTGTAAAGAATTATAATTTAAATAATTTTATTGGAACTCGGAAAACATCAGTATAGTTTAGAATCTTGTACTAAATCATAGGTTCTCAAAGTGGTTACGGACCATTAGAGGTCCTTGTAAATGGTGAGGTGGTCCCCTTATAAAATTAAAGTTAATTTTGTGAAAGGTTTATAATCAGGCAAAACGTTTGTAGCCCTTTTCCTCTATTTTGAAAGTTAAAAGGCAGTATAAAAGAGTCACATCTAATGAATATTTTAGCTTCGTTTTAAGCATGGTCCCGATATGTTAAGAGAATACAAATAATTCTTATTTTTAAACAAAAATCAGTATTATTCTTTATTATTATATTCAATTCAAAAATCAAAGCGAAATCAGTTAAAAGGCGTGAGTATGTATCTTCCAGTTAACCATTTGACATGAGAATTAAAAAAAAAAGATATCAATCATTGGCATGGCCAAGTAATTTTAGCGCGTTTTTCATATGTTATATTTTACAATAATGCAACTAATGAACTTTTTACTAACAGAAAGTAGTACTGTACCACTCCTCTAAATGTACTACTATTAAGCTGAAAATAAATAATGAAACAAACCTGTATTATCACTATAAAAAAGCAAACTAGCAAATTTCAGGAAAATTTGTAGGAAAATTCGGGAAAGCTATAGGAAAATTTAAATATGATTCGGCTCATCTAGGGCACAAATGCGACCCAATGCCGAAAACCAGAGGTCAATTGGTTGCTTATTGGCTGAGAAAAGGGTACGACAAAATATGGAACGAAGGCGAAGACGAAATTTGCGTCCTAATAGCGCTTTTGTTCCACTACGTGAAAAACGCGCTGAAAATGTTGAATAATTTCCTTGAAGTATTCTCTATCATTTTTAAAACCCTTTTATAAGCATCACTTGTATGTAACGGAATCTTTGAAAGCAATTTTAAGGTCAAATTAATACGAACTTTTGTTCACTTGTCCAGGACCGATGACAATGTAATAATTTAATAATTTTGTTCCTCTGTCCTGATCAGGATCAACAAGATTAACAATTTCCCATTTTCAGATCTCATCCCGTACCTGGCGACTAGTTTCAAATCCCATTTCCAGATTTGGCAACTAAAATATTAAGTTATAACTTAATTCGATTCACTATGAGAAAGGGTATTTAGTTTTTTTAAAACTATAATTTATTTATCTGTGCAAAGCATGTATTCTGATGTCACTGTACTACGTAAATGTAATAGAAAAATAAGTAAAAAAAATACTGTTTAGTTTTTGATTCTTTTATGTAGAACAGTGCTTCTCAAACTTTTACTATTTGCGACCCAATATTCAGCCATAAATTCAGCCCTTCCCATACAATAACAATGTATTGAATTCAATAATAATACTATACATTGACGCTAAAGTTACAATACGAATTTAACCTCTTAAAAGTGCCACCGACGTATATAAACGTTTAGTTAAACCAAAGCGATTATTGCCCTGAACATATATATATATATACGTCTTTCCAACGATATTTTCTGTGCACTGCTATTCATAAAATCATTCCGAAGGCTTTGGAATGCAATAAAAGGACCTTGACAATATATATGTTCAGAGGATTTTAAAATTTATTCCTTTTCTCCCCCCCCCAATACATCGCATACGTGCACCCACTTGGAAAACTGTGGCCTCGGAGAGGGAATCACGCAACTTTAAATAGGCAGTTAATGGATTAAATGCAAATCGTGAAAAATATCCAGATAAATATTAATTTTTGGTTATAATTTTATATATGGCAAGCCCACGGGGTCACTGGTAATTATGAAACTTGTTCTTAACTTAGGGTTGTTAAACTATTTATAAAACAGATTGTACATTACTGATACATTTATAAATTTATTATATCAATGTAAATGTGTATTTTATTATGAAAGAATGTATTTTGTTTGCTTTCCTTCCATAAATTAAAAATCTTCTTAAATAATATTTTGTTTTCGACTTTTCAATATGCTCGCGCCTCCCTTGTAGAGTTATCACGCCCCCCTAGGGGGGCGCGCCCCACAGTTGTAGAAACGCTGATATAGAGTCATCCGTACGAATTTGTGTCATAAATTTTCACTTTATAACGGATGCAGAAAGAAATTACTTGAGTTTCATGTTTAAATATTCAAATGAATAATTTACAGGAATTTATCTTATTTTATAAGCAAAGTTGTGAATCAAGAATATTATCCACATTTGCATTTAAATCAATCATTCATCTGTTTAACGAAACTATTTATTCAGGAAGAGTTTAATCTAACAACTTGTGGCCTAAGAATTAATCAACGATACATCACGAATTAGCATAGGAATGTAATTAGAAGCAAGATCAAAAATTCCACTGAACCAACTCTTAAATAACTAAATGACACACCCGAAACATTTTTCTTTAATGGAAGAATTAATGGTAAAAGAGAGATAGAGAAATAGAGAAACGAGAACGAATTCTTGATTGAATTCGTAGCAGAGTTGTTCCTGATGAGCTCAGTTGATTAAATTTTCGAACGTTATTAAAAGAATTTTTAAGATAGAAAAATTTTTAATCCGCATCTATCAGGGAAATATTTAACGATTTAAAATAAAGACCAAAATACTTGCCGTAGCCATTGATTTAAGATTCAAGCATCATAACAACTCACGTTAAAGTTGAATTAAACATTAGATTTGACCCATGAGAAGTACCAAAACAGGATAAAGGACATGATATCATGAATAGAATTTAAGATAAAGTACATTATTTCATTTGTCCTTATAACTTGACAATTGTTCAGTTTTACGAGATTGATCAGCATTAGCTCGCATGTGTTAGGACAATTTTTATTTGAATCAAATTAAATCAGATCCTAAATTGACGGGGTGGGAAATTTAATTCTTACAAGACTATAAGTTTGATAAAATCAAGTATTAATATACAACTAACTGTGTTAGTTTGCTTAGACCTGAAAAAAAATTTTTTTTAAAAAGAAAACTACATATTTTCTATTCGTAAAAGTAAAACATTTTCTAAAGTGATCTTTATTAAGATTGCTTTGTTTTTATATACATATTATTTATATTCTGAAACTAGTAAATTTCTATGCTTAACCCCTTGCCTGAGGAATAAATTTAATAAAAGCGTGCCAAAAATGGACAATTTTTTCCTTTTTAATTTTGTTTGTTATCATCAAAATGTTAAAAATAGATTATTTAAAAACAAATTAAGCGAAATTACTGTTATATTCAATATTTTCGCATGTATTGGAAATGTTAATGAATTACAATAATTTTTGATCAAATCATAGCAAGATAAATCAAATGACATAATTTTGAAGATGAATATAATAAGCTAATACACCAGACCAACTTTCATGAATTCTGTGTCTCCCAGATACCAGACCTCTAACAATGTGGTATATACAAACTGCAAGATTACGAAAATCCGACAAACGGTGCTAAGCTACCGAAATTTTCGCGGAGAAGTATCACTATGTTAAATTGTATATTATGAATTACACGAACTGAGTTTTGGTTTTTTGGGATTGAACGACCAATTTTGCACTTGTCCGAACTCAGCTCGGGCATTCCAAAATTGAGCATTTGCGTTGCCCGAACCGAGTTCAGGTGTTACAGGCAAAGGGTTAAAACTGCTTCATTCAATCAGAGCAAACTAGTCCAAATTTATAACTGGACAAATTTTCTGTAGATTGTCCTTGATTCATTCCTAAGAAAGTGTTCTTGCATGTTTTTCATAAAGAACTTGATTGTTTTTTCTTTGTTTCAACAAGCCCTTTAAAGCCTCCATCTTAAATATATATAAAATAATTGAAAGAAGCAATACGCAAAAACATGCTGCCTAACACAATATCCAGTTTAATCGGGTCTCTATTTGTTTCTGTACAATTAAACTAAATATCACCTACACAATTACACCAACACATTTTATTTATATTCATCCTTTAGATTACATGACCTATTACTTCTCACTTCATTTCCTCCCTTAGTAGATTCTCTAATCTAATCCGTCATCTCCATGTGTTCCTCTAACGGTGGCTGTAGCAGTATGTGGTGTCTGTAGAGTTGGTGGTCAGAGATGTTTCAGTCGAGATGCGTGTTCGAATTCCGATTTCATTAAAGACACAGTGTAACAAGACAGCTGAACCTTTTGAGGTTCAGTCTTACCGCTGTATTCACCGTTAATTAGACCGCACTCAAAGGACCGCACCGGGGTTTCGCCCCATTTCATCTCGTCGCCGATTCATTTTCTAACCCCGTTTTAAGTTAGGAAACTTTGACTGGGTTCAGATTTAACCCCGTTTACGAAGTAAGCGATGTTTCGTACGTTTACAAACAACTATATTTTGGGATATATATTGTAATTGCTTGAATCTAAGTCGTCATCAATTCTAAGCGACATCCAAAATTTTTAATACGTTTCTGTGAAAAAATGTTGTCATCTATTCTAAACCGCACCTCCAATTCTCTACACGTTTTTGAGAAAAGATTTTTCTAAAGTATGTAAAATTTTCATTAATATCCGATTTTTAAGTAGGTTCACCCATGCAATAGGCTCAACAAATCAAAATTTTTTTTTTCATAAATTGCTTTCTTAACATGTTTAGAATACGGTGGTAACGTGATTTTTTAAAATTCGAAGTCGGCATAAAGAAGCAACTGTTGGGAGCGTTGAGACGAATTGGCTATTGTGTACAGTCGTCTTGATACCACCGACCCCTCTATGCAAATATATGTTCATACAAGTATAGACAAGTTTATAGAAGTTTAAAAGGAAATATGTATAGTTATATAATATTTAGTCGATCTTGTTTTAGTCTTCGCCACAAGGCATGGCCGATTGAGAGTAAGTTAAAATTTACATTGTTTTAATCAGACTTTAAACGTATTTTTCTCAAAACAGTATTTTTCAAACTGTCCTCCATCGTATCTCAAGAATGATTTGACAGAATGATTGCAAATTTATAGGGTAGACACAAACAAAATATTTCTATGTTTAAAACAAAAATCCCATGAAATTCGGAATTTTTTCTTCAAAAGTCTACTAAAAATCCAATTTTTGTTATTTTCCAGTTAAGTATAGTTCATTCTATTCATTTAAGCTTATAGATTAAAACGCCGTTAAATTTTTAACTTTAGGTAAGTCAATCAGTCGGAATCATGGAGGAAGTAAGCGTCCATTTTTTCGAGGTGGGTGTGTTCAGAGTGCTATAACTCACGTTCTATTGGATATTTTTGGCTAAACATTAAACTATTAAAATAGATATAAATAAATGATAAAAAAACTTAGTTCTATCTTTTTGCTGGTAGTCAAAAAAGATTCTCTAAAAATGCTTAAAAAACAGGCCGACACATTAGTAAATCCCCTTAAGAATTTTTTAAAAAAAATTTTAATCAGAAATAATAAGAAGTTAATTATTAACTTATTTTACCAGTATTAAAAACTTTCAAATACATATATGAACTTATAATTTCTCTAACCATCAGTAATTTGTTTCGAAAATGATTCGTCACTCCCATTGGCACAGCTGACTTCGCCATTTTCTCACACGTTATCGTCTTCCCTACCATTTAATACATTTATTTACAATATATTTTTAAAGAGAATGCATTATAGAAGAAAGTAAAAGAGTGAAAAAACTGTTAAGAACTTGTTATGATATGATTTATAAACAAAAATCATATTTTGCTTGCGCCATCGATGCATATTTATTTCATCTGTATCAAATATTCGGTGGCCGCTACTCTGTTTCAGTTTTTTTCTGCATGTAAAATTTCCTCCCGTTTCAAACTTGCGTCATAGTGAATCACTTTGATGCTACTACCGATATCTTTGATGTTTAGCTGATTAAAATAAAGCATATACAAAAGAAACTTTCCTAAATACGACAGACAAAGATTTTTAGGATAGACTGAATACTGAAGATAAACTGCGGAATGGGATGAGTCATTGATGCAAGTGATCACAATAGACGGTTACATATTTCCTTTTAAAAGGGTTGAAAACTCAGTTTCTCCGGTCCAACAAATATTTTGCCTTCGATTCGAAGCCGCACCCGATTTTTAGCAGCATTAACACTGGAAAAATAATGCAGCTGATATTAGAGTAAAGGCGGTATTTTAGCTCTTACGATGGATAAAATTACGAAAAGTTCATCGATTTCTGAAACTATTTTGAAAAGCTGGAATCTGGAAAGAGTGACGAAAGTAAAAGAAGAAACGATATATTTGTAGCAGTGCCGAGATCAAAAAGTAAACAATTCATTTGAGGTCACGAGGTCTATTTTGACCAATGAAATTGCAAACTCATCGTTGAGCAACCGGATTTAAATAGTGAGGAAAAGTAGTTTTAAACCGATGGTTTGATTTTGTTTATCCTTGGTTATTCTCACACCAAGTTCGATAGCCCAGTTCGGTTAATGTGAAGTACACATGTTTAATTGGATTTAGTCGATAAATTAAAAGAGTCGGATGCTAGAGATCTATTTTCCTGGCTACATGGTAGCAGTGGAAAGGTAATAAATCCGTCACCTTTAGTCATTGAGCGGTTTCTATTTGCAATGTTAGAT
This sequence comes from Trichonephila clavata, assembly GCA_019973975.1. Lineage (NCBI taxonomy): Eukaryota > Metazoa > Arthropoda > Arachnida > Araneae > Nephilidae > Trichonephila > Trichonephila clavata. Next base: position 75,004 of record BMAO01019580.1, on the reverse strand, counting down.
GCAATATATCACATACACAACCCTCCTCCTCATTATCTTTTTATTTAAATTGTAATTTCCTTTAACGATCCTTCAAGCCTCCTCTGATTGCTCACAAAGAAATGCTTTAGAGATAAACTAGAAAATAAATCGTTGGTATATACCTTAGACCAATTTCGTCAAATTCAAAGATGTCGCTAATTGTCGTAATATACAGTCAATAGGGTAAACCTACTTTTGCGGATGTACCAAAACTATAAAAACCGATTAGACCATTTGGCGAGGTTTTTTTTTTATTTGCTGAAATGAGCTCACGAACATGATAAAGAAAAATTCGTGTTTACCATTGAATTCCAAACAGACATCAAACTAATTGTATGTACTTGTTCTATTTGTAAAATTTTGGTAACATTTCAAATTTTATATTTGGGTAAAACTGTTCAAATGTTATAACAAAATTAAATTCTTCAAAAAACATTTTATAATTTGAAATAACCCTTAGTTTATGCATGTATCTTTAAATAAAATATATTTTATCTATTTATAAGTATTATGGTTGTTGAAAAATTTCCATGTTCCTGAAAGAATCCACCTGAAAAGATCAAAAGTTGGCAACACCGAAGTGCATGAACTGATTAGCAGGAAACACGTGTTTGCTTTTATCGTGTGACCAAGACGTCACATGAGGTTTGAAATGATTGGCTAAACACACATGATTATCATTACCATGTGACAATGACGTCACACGAATTAAACCCATTGGCCAATGAAATTGGTGAAAATTTCTATTTAGCAAAATTTGGCTTTCAATATCTGCAGAAATATCGCTTATTTGTAATATCGGTAAAATGACTTGTGTGTAACGGGTCTAGCGGCGACCCTGTACCAATCCTTTTGGGGTAAATTTATTTCTTTTTAACTGTTGCTCTATTGAAAACTTTCTCTCGTAGAAGAAGACTCGATTTATTCAAATGAATGGTTCTATTTAAGCCTTGACTTTTAGATACGCGAAGTTAGTTGAGATTATTTGGGAGCTAGTCGAGAGTTAGTCGAAGGATGATTGAATATTGCTAATTGATGATTAAGTCATAAGGTATAGATTAATAATAACGACCGGTGGTCTAAAAACTAATAACATAATTTCGGTTAATTAAACAGTAGATGCGTGCGCGTCGAAAGTGTTCAAAGAGTAAGTGAAATAGATTATACTCAAATATTAAGTATCTTTATTGCCGGGTGACTGTCATACATAGTAGTGGTAGTGGTGTGTATTTGCTACCCGAGTTGTTTTAAATTTAAGTTAAGTAAATAATAAATTATAATTTGAACTGATTATATAGTAGCTGATCTTTACACGAACCCTCAAACACCTTAAACATCTGCGCAAGCAGGATTATTACATACTTGCTAATAGGAATATTCAGCTTGTAGGAAATTTCAGACATAAATGTGGGAATCTAACCGAAATCTTCTAAAAAAGTTAGATTCTTCAGATAGCGGGGTTTTATTTGGCGGGGTTTTTATGATGTATGGGTTAACTTTGAAATATAGAGTATACAACACAGTTTAAAGAAACTAAAAATTTATTATGAATTATAGGAGAGTATTTACATGGGGAATATTTACAAAATAGAAATCAAGACCTGCAGGCATTTAAAAATATAGGAACATTTATAGGCAGACATTAATATAGAAACATTAATATAGGAAGGATAGATAGTCAATCCCTTCTGGGAGGACGTTAGAAATTAAATAATTCTCATTATGCGATGTGCAGGTGACTTACCGCCAGTTGTGGCGAAAGAACGCGGACGCGCTGATATGATGCTTCCTAGTCGATGGTTAGTGGGCCTTTAACGAGAAAATCACGTCAGCGTTTTAATAAGCACGCTAGATGGCGTTGCTGTGGAATGCTGTTTTTGACTAAAATTGCCGTCCTTTACAAAGGGATGATCTAACCTTTTACAAAAAGAAAAGTTCTATGGGATATCCTACATATATAATAGGTAGAACAGGTAAAATTCATAAAAACTAATGAAAAAATAAGATCTAGTTACAGCTCTGTAATGTTTCAAAATACTTAAGTCCTGGTGTGTATGTATATAAGTCACTAAAATATTCTTTAATTTTTTTTAAAATTAAGTACAAACAGATCATTTTTTTCTTATCACACCCCTCGCGTTCGCAAATGACGTGAGAAGATTTATGTTGCGATTGCATGCTTCCCATTATCGCTCCACTTGCAGACGAAGTGGTAAAACAACTTTATCACACGGACCCCATACCTAAAAAAAAAAGCTAAGTCATTATCTTTAAATATTAAAAACACGAATACAGAAGAGACGTTAAGGTCGTCGTGCAATTCATCAAAGTTATTATTTTTCCCGAAACTTTCAAATTCAAGGTCGACGATCTCCCTTAAGCCAGTTGCTTGATGTCAAAATATGAATATTTAACTTTAAAAACCAAGATAGAGTAGTAATAGTTTGATTGATAAGCTAGTTTCATGTAAATGAAGACGTAAATATGAAATGAATTAATTAATCTTCACACAAAAAAAGTTCTCATAAATACCGATAATAGGTCAAATTCTTAAAATCTCGATTCTTGGCACGAAAAATGAACGGGATAATTTATTATAATGCTTTACATATGTAAATATTTCGGGTTAGATTGTTAGAATTTAGTGCTTATTAATACTAATTGCACATTAATTACTTTAATTATGCTGTAAACTTTACAGTTTTCTTAAAAAATCTGAATAGTTGAGATAAGCGAACATTCTAAAGTTTAAAATAAAATTTTATAAATTATTTTATAATGCTCCTCAATTAATAGGGAAAAAACAGGAATCCTTTGAAGTAATTTTTTTATAAGTTTTTATTTTATAAAGTAATATACATTTCTTTTTTTGGTTTGTGTACACCAATTTTTCTACATATATTTCTTGGCGATATTTTTTTTACTTCAATTAACATGTCAAGATAAATTTTAAATATTACTAGTTAGAATGTATGTTGTATATTAAAAACTTAACTTTCTAAAGATAATTTTTAGCTGGATATACATTAATCATTATACTAAAAAGTATAAGTGGATGGAAAAGAATAAATACCATTAAGAATTGTAGAAATATAGACTCATGTAAATACTTGAAATAAAAAAAATCTTCATTTTTTTGTAAACATGCGAATAAAATCTCTTAATTTTACTTTATTTAAGTGCAATATTATAAATATTTTCGCAGAAAACTTTACTTTTGATTTATGAAAAGATAGCAAGGTAAATTTTTAAGACCAAATTAATTTTCAATGGTAACTAGTATCTTTTTCGAAAAAAAATTCAAAAATAGTTATAAAGTGACATTTTTACAAATTTATAAAAAGGTATTCTAAAAGCATATTTTAATCACGTAAAAAAATGCTAGTATGAAAATTTAAAAAAACAATTTTTATGAGTTAAACTGCTACAGAACATTTTTTTAAAAAAAAACCCATTATAAAGGTGGAAAAAAATATTTCCAGTAATTTTAATGAAAAAACTATTCTTCTAACTGAATGTGTAATAAGAATTTAAAAAAAAAATTCAGAATAAATATTTTGAAATTAATTTTAAAGTAGAAAAAAATCAAATTGTACTTAATGGTTGAATTAAGAATAAAGTTACAAATTATGTTCAAATCGTATAAATAAAAATAATATTTTTTTTGTATTTTAAGTTAAAAAGATAATTCTTAGAACATGTTTTAATTAATTGATTATATTTCAGTTCTACAAGCTTTTTAAAAAGTAAAATGATAACTTACATATTTTTTTAACTTTCATCATTGAACAGAGAAACAAAAATACTATTTTCTAAATGTCGAGCAATTAACTAAAATGCTTATAAAGAAAAGTTAAAATTTTTTATCCATATTAATTATAGTTATATACAACATCGAAAAACCTCAATTTCTTCAATAATTCAGAGAAAAACATATATTTTAATTTTTTTTCACCTTTTTTCATTATATAGCTAATCGAAAAAAATTCCGAGTCATTTTATTTGTTTATAAGAGTTTGTTGTAATTACTTAATTGCCTAATTATTCTAAAAGTTCGTTTTTCAGGACATACTACTAAAAAAAATGTTAACTTTACGAAACAATCTAGTATTAATTCATTAGAAGGAAAAATTAACAATAACTTCAAATCGGATATTTTCGTAGGTAGCTATTTTTTTAAAAAAAATTAAAATTCAAAAAATTGTATTCCGTCATAAAAATTGAAAACCGCTGATTTAGAAGAACAAACTAAAGGTAACTTTTTACAATTGTTTCAATTAATTTTTTAGATTTTTCGTTTGGTTTCGCATTACTATAAGTTAAAAAATTGATTTTAGCCAGTAATTATCCAAGAGTAATTAAAATTTACAAAAAATTAGCATCTATATATACCAAATAAGTAATGTTTGGAAGAATATTTTACCTCCTATTTTTTAAAGGAAATATTAAAAGCCAGGATATAATTGAAAAAGTATTTTTTTTTACATGTATACACTCATTTTTTAAAAGCCGAATTCATATTTTCTTTATTTAGGAAGTAAACTTTTTGAATAAATTTTTGCCATACACTTCAGATAATTATCATATACCTTACATTACGATTTTATTAATGGAGAATTTATTTTTTTAGACTTTATTCAAAATTTAAAACTTAACTAATAAAATATTATCTTAAAAACAGATAGCTTTAAATTATATAACATACTTCTGTTAAGTTTTTTAATTTAAAATAATTGTACGTTTTTAAGGAAATTCTTAGCTATCGTGTACTTTAATAATTAGCTGCATCAAATATGGTGAAGATCATGATTATCATAAAAACTCAGAGCTCTTATACATTATCTCAAACATTTTTAAATCACACTACTTGTGTTTAAAACATATGTTTCTTTATGTACTATTTAAATTTTATTTTTTACTAATAACCTACATCTTTCAGAATACATAAAAATTATAATTTGATGTATATTTTTATTTCAGTTGCTTTAATTTCTGACAACGCTATGTTATGCGATGGCTTTTTAAGTAACAGCTTTTTGTGGAATATATAAAGCTATGTTTATTAGCTAAAATATATAAAATTAATTCATTTTTTAACAAAATAATTTTTACAAACCTCCATAATACAAATATAAGCCAAATGACTTTGTATATAATATGAAAAACTATAAGTTTATTAAATTAACTTTGAGACACACATCCCACCTTTTTGCTCCTTACAATAATAAAGTAGGAATATATTCTCTTCTGAAATAATTATTTTATCAGAATTTCGAGAGCTTTATTCGTATTGGGATAAAGCAGCTCATTATCTAAGAAATAAAATTCTTACAAAGTATTACATTGATATACTCCATACATAAACATATATGTACGTTCCAAAGTGGTTGGACCAATCATCAAATGGAAATAGAACACATCATCCAATTAAGTCTATTATATATATCACACTCATAATTCATATTTATAATACACTGGTTGATATTTTTCAGAAACTAAATTCAGGAATAAATATATAGTTCTCACTAAATCTTGTTATCAAGGCATTTCTATAGCGCTGATCTCATAAAAATGAGGAATAAACCCTGGATTTAACAACACCCAAAATGTTACATAAATAATATAAAGAGCTGCTGAATCGATTCATTTCTAGTTTTAGCAAGGACGTGCTACGGTTATTTTTTTTACCACCAGGGCTATCTTTTCGGAACAGAAGACGTAAAAGTTGAACTTGGTATGCATCTGCATAATACTCAACTGAAGAATATAGTCAGAAACATTTCGGATAGGAACAACAAGTACATGAAGTTTACGAAGGATACATTTAATCCTGGAAGCAAGAAGGGAAACTCGTTGAATGTTCCCGTGTTCGTTCGCTATGTTTTGACAAATTGTGATAATTTGGAATCCTTTTTTAGTGTTATTTTGAGCGTGGTTTGAATAGAAAAAAGGTACCCTTCTCTGGTTGAAAATTCCGAAAGTCTTTTGCCAAAACGTATCATATAAACTAATAAAGCTATTAAATGAATGAAATACAAGAAGTAATCGAGTCTGAATCAAACCAAGTCTTGCTAATTTCTACCCGAAGCTGGATAGAGATATGTACAATCTGTTGTTCATCTAAAACACAGTGGTTCCCAGATTTTTTTAAGCCCCTAGACCCTTTTTTTATATTCAAAACTTGCCCATGGAGCCTGTGAAAAAGCTACATAAGCATTTAGTATACAAATTACAAATAAAAAAACATTTTGTTGGATAATTATTTATTGAAATTATAACTTTTGTTCAAGTAAAATAAAGAAAACAAATGACTTAAGTAAACTTGATGAGAAATTACGAGTGTATTTATGTAAGGCTCAATGTGTATGAGTAGCAATCGCAAAACCACACGAGCACTAACTTCTATAGTCGGTTTCTTCTTTTACTCTTTATGTAATTATGTTTATAACGACACTGAGTCCACATTCTACCAAATCGGAAGACGGTAAAATATTCAACATCTTCTGTACAATAACACATAATGCAGGATATAAAACTGAGATCTGTTTTTGTCACCTGAATTTGTGGTATCCTCGTTCAAAGATTGGTTTAAGTCCCTTATTTGTGGATATTCCATTAAGATTTCCTATATTAGTATGGATTCATCTGTATTTGGGATCTTCCTTTGTAGGGGATATGCCAAGTCAATTATTGTTTTTATTTAAAACTTTCCATACAAATAAAAATGGATTAAAATTGTTTTATTTTATATTAAACCTTGCGTTGTCCCCTGACATTCTTAAAGGACCCCCCTAAATTAATTTTAATTTTCCACGAACCCTCTGAATAATAACGGGAACTCCTGTGGCTCCGTAGGGACAACTTTTGGAACCCTCTTATCAAAAATATACAACGTAATTAAGGATAATAGATATGACAGTAAAATTTGCTCGAAAAACAATAAGCATGAGCATAACATGATATCTTTGTAGCTCAGCGTGGCTTGTAGAACATTAGAAATCAGTATTTTATGAGCTGCCATTTTCTTCCGCAAGTCACTTAAGTTTGTCTCACATAAAGTGAGAAGAAGAGAGTTGTATTTACATCGCAGTATAAAGCTGCACGAGGACTAATGGAGAAGGATCTGTTAATTTTGAACTATGGTCGAGTGACGAGGACGATACTTAAGATGGTACGTCCTCTCCTAACTCCAACGCCTCACAAATAGGTATGGGTAAACGTTTGATCCTCGAAATATTTAACGTGCATCAGCCGGAGGGTCTTCAGGGGTACTAGGGACCAACTCTTGATGAGTTGGCAACCCACGAGTCCATTGCCTTGACCACTAGACTACGGTGGCTACTTTTCTCACATATACGCAGGTGGTGTATACAAAACCAATCGAATTTTGCTAGTCATAGACTACCTGTGTTTAAAGCGCATTATGTACAGATAATGGGATGTACAAAAGCAGCGTTGCAAATTGACGGGGTCAAACATTAAAGATCTTATAATGTTTTTAGAGTCTCCAAGATTTTATAATGCCCTGAAAATGCCGGTCTTCATCCTTGTTGGTGCGACGTGGTGGCGCAATACTGTTTAATGATCCTCCCTCACTTTGGCAACTTAACCTATTCTTATCATCGTTGTTTGGTGGGGTTCACAATAAAAGTACCGATTTCTTCGAAGGATAATTTTTCTTCCAAGCCGTAACCATACATCTATCAAACTATATACTTGCTTCTTTCACTTAAATATTCAGCAAAATACAATCCAAATACATTTATGCCCATAAATTAAGGATAGCTCAGAATATTACGGAAATTGAATCCCAGAGTAAAAAAACGTCTAGAATTTTGACACACATCTTTAAGAATAATTTGTAATTTACAAAAATATCACCAGGTGACATCTATTTAGAATAGTAGTGAATAGTAGTATTAAATAATATCAAAATATATAGAAGTGTAGTTGTATAGTAGTAATATACACGATTGACACGTATGGATATTAAACCTTTGAGATTTACATTGGTAGTATAATCATAACTTTTGAATATTTAATATTCTTGAAATTATGTTCATTAACTAAATGTTCAATGGAAAACTATTCACTAAATAAATCAATATATCGATTAATACAACATACAGTTAATTTGAATTAAGGTACAATTCATGTGAAATGTACTATTCAATTTATCTCATAGAATCCAATAAAGCTCAAACGTATCCATCCACAACATACACTAGTACTTCCAAGCAGTAAGCCTCCACAAAATGATTGGGCAACCCTTGAAATCTATCCACCAATACGGAACGAGGAGCAATCTCAAAACTTTGCCAATCGCTTCCACAACTGTCAACTCGCCCAGAAACAATTATATTGCTGAGAATAATGGGTACAAATAGTTGGTTTGGGAAATTACTTTAATTTAAGCCTAGATTTCTCGGTCTAAATTCTCTGAGTGATAATAACCATTATCTGGAATATATTTGTCGCGAGTGCAGGATTTGTAAAGGGTTCGAATTATGCTTTTGCGGCCAGTGAAAAATGGAATAATAAATACGGGAATGTATGCAAAAATTATTGGTTCGAATCTTTTCTGAAACTGGAAAAATTGATATGAATTTTGAGTATTTGGGAAAGATAAATGAGAACTAACGTTGGAATAATTTTAAGAATATTTGAATATTTTCTTTACAAATTGTGAATACAATGTGATGTAAAACAGCTGTCTTTAAATTTTTCGAACTAGACGGTGTAATCAAGGAGCTCCATTCCACACACAAGGGAATTTATTAGGGGGAAAGGGGGATTGTCAAGGGCCATTCTCCCGTATCGTAACCTAGTACGCCACCAAAAATATTCTTTTGATTTTATTGATTGTAATTAACAAAAAAAATAAATTAGAAATAAATAATTAATAAAATAATTTTTTAAAAAACATCAGAGATGAATTTTATAGCACTATAATCAAACAAAAAATCAAGAGTGAGGGGGTATCCTCTAGTGTCTGCTCCTCTGCTGCCGGTCAAAAAGTTCCAGAGATCTGGTAATGAATAAATTAGCCACCCTTCCCATATATAAATATTTTAGCACATATTTTTTACCGTTTTGAAGTTGCTAAGGGGTCTTAGGGATGTCAACTTCATCTCGGGGGGGGGGGTGAAACTACAACCATTTTTTAAATAGATACAATTCTTTGAAATTAAAAATAAATAATTCGAATCACTTACGCATTATTTTTAAAGGAACGATGTTTCAAAAAAGTACAAAATGTTTAAAATATAACCATAATTTTAGAAATTATAAGCACATGAAATTAAAAAATATTTTGCAATAAATATTACGTTGCGCATGCTATTTTCTAAAATAGTATTCTTTGATGTATACAACTTTATAGAATTATAAATGTACTATACTCCTTAAACCCTACTTAATTTTAGTATTATATATCTTTTGTATTTCAAATTATTTGAAAAATATTGAAATTTTAAAAAAAATACATTTTTTTACAAAAGTAAAAAAAAAAATACAATTTATTATTCTATATGTATAAAAATAGCTGCAGAGTAATACGAATACACACATTTAACTTTATAAATCAACTTATTGCTAGTAATTCGAGCTACTGATTTCAAAAATATGATGCGCAAAATAAAAATTAATATTTCTTATAGAAATGTTTCCTATTTTCATATGCTTATAGTTTTAAAATTCTGATTATATTTTAAACATTTTACACTTTTTTGAAGCATCATTCCTTTATAAATAATGTGTAAAAATATTCGATTTATTTAATTTTAATTTCACACACAAAATAAGTATATCTATTTTAAAACTGTTTATATTATATTTTCAGCCCCAGAGACGAAGTGAACACCCCTGAAACCCTTTGAACAAGGTTTCAAATTTGTAAGTTTTGAAAGATCAATATCAAATCGATACTATAAAAATGAGGGAAACAAAATTGAATGTTACATACGAAAAAGAGCAACGCTTTATAGAACATGTTTAATTTTTGCAGACAAAACATTGTTTATTAAATAATTTAAAAATTACAGTACATATTCGTCGTTTAAATTTTTCTAACTTCCTTAATACAACATTAATATTTACCTTTTGATATTTAAGATAATTATTTGTACTTTATGTTCTGAAAAAGCATAATTATGATTTTAAGGGAGCATGAATCATCAGAGCTGTAAAAAAAATTACAATTAAAAAGAGATAGAAGTATTTCGGATGGGATAGCTATTAATTACGAAAAACCAAAGTGGCAATAAATAATGAAAAAAAAAACTAAGATTAATAAATTCTAATGCCATTTAAAAAAGTATTTGACTCATAAATTTGCATTTAAAGCAGCGTTATAAATTTACTAAGTTAATCATACTTATTTTGATACAGTGCTTTTTTTAACAATGCGAGTTGGCCAATGTTAATAAATTAACAGTTTTCAGTTTTAACTTTATTTAGTGAAGGTTGTCTTTCTCTTTTTATATTGTTTATGTGTTCCAAAAAGGCTGTTGTTTTCTTTTAAAAATGAGTCAAGACTTTATACTCTCTTTAAATAATACATTTTTTTTTTGCTTTTAATTTTGATTAGTTTCAATCCAGTAATTGATGTAATCACCAAGCAATTCCTTTTTTTATGGATGAATAATTTCCCCATAAAAATGTTTAGTCATAGTAGGCGATTCTTTATTATTCAATACCCGTTATTTTCTTATCTTTTAATGTTTAGAAATCGCAGCAGATAATACACCCTCTCATTCATATCAACTCAAAAGTCATGAAAGCCGAACTTTGCGTAAGAATAGTAAAAAAAAAAAATTGTAAATTTCCACTATCAAATTAATTTAAGCCATAAATAAAATCTAAAATTTAATTATGAACGAAACACATGGCTTTATGACTTTCACGATGTTACGCATCTAAAACAAAATCTCAAAAATATTCCAAGAAATATACAATTCGAAGAAGATTTCTTGAAAACACACAACACAGGCCATATTCCCAGCAATCTTTGAATCTAGAAAAGAAAAATAAATTCTTAGGAAGCTTCCATTATACAAGGACTCATCCTCGGTCATCTTAATACTTGACCATTGATTTTGTACGTCGCATGCATTTGAGCATTGGTCAGAATAACAGACACGTGTGCTGCTAACTATTTAAAGTCTTGTAGGAGGAACGCTAGAAAGTTTTCAGATGAATTCTGGTATTTTAGAAGTTTCGTTAAGTGTTCGACGTTCAAAACTTTCTTAAAATCAAGTTTTAAATTAGAGGCAAAAGGTCACTTGAATCTATAAATTGGGTTTAAATAGGTATACAAGTGCATGGAAATGGCAATGAGGAAGATGGTGCTTAATTTCGTATTTAAATTACTTTAAGCATATGTCAACCAGATTGGTAACATAATTCTAAAACACCAATAGAAAGGTTAAGTTTTTCGATTTATACATTACATTATATTATTAAATTACATTACATTGTATTATATATCTTAATTTCGTGCAACTTGTTTTATGTTTGTGTAAAGTAAAATGTGGATTTAAAAATATTCACCCTTATCCATCAATCTGAAAATATTATTTTCATACCAGCGTTTCGAAAGATGCACGGAGACATTTCCAGAAAAAAAAGTGTTTTATCCATTCATATATAAGCAGATTTCATCAATTTGAAATGCAAATTGATGACAACTGCCCTTACAAATTGGGTTGGATTATATATTTATTTTAATTACATCAAATTCATTTTCCAGTTTAGGTTTCGAAAGGAGATTAACATATGGGAAGGTTTGACTACTAAGAATAAAATTGAATCGGAATTTAAAGGTTGGTTGATCATTTTTGAGAAAGTATTATCTGTTTAATTTTATACGCTAACATACAAGGAAGGAAAATAAAGAAAAAAATGTAATGTAACCGGTCTATTCGCGTTCTTTCTACTAATAGTCCTGTTGCGGAATATTGGGCCTTTAAAAATTATTCTATTGAAAACTTTCATCCTCTGAAGAAGATGCGATTATGCAAATCAAGGCTTATATTAAACGATTAAACTTTGGAGTAGCAGAAGAGGGAGGTTAGAAACTAAAGGAATAGCATGAAGATTAGTGTAAAGTTAGACGAGAGCACTTCATAAATTATTTAATTATTATTAAGATTGACGATTTGGTCAATTCGTTATTAAAATGGATTCGATCCGTCTGAATTGTGGATTATCTTAGAAATTATATATTCAAATATAAGAAAGTGTAATGCCTGGAAGTGCCAAGTGTAAGTGATCCGATTTATTATTTATCTCGTCTGTTTCATGTGATTTCTCCCATCATATTTATCAATTGGTGCATTTCTTAACTTAGATTGCTGAATTTGTGTTGTTGTTGAAAATAGTAAAAAAAATGTGTGGTTTTGATTTTGGCTAGTTTTCCTTCTAACCCTCGCGCACTAAAGGATGGGATAGCCCATCCATTACAGTATGAATTTAAATCATTCATCTTTATTATTTTGTAGCCAGTGTAAATAATTTTCTATATTTAAAGTCATTATGTAGTGTTTAATACTGAAAAATAAGAGAAAAAGAAGAAATATATGAAATATATTTCAGTGCAACAATATTTTAGATTTTTTTTTATTTTTCATCTCATCACAATTTGGTATTTTCTTTTTTAATTTTGTTGTTGTTAGGTTGAGCCGGTTATAACTAAGTTTTGTATTAAATTTAAACTAAAAAAGATAACAACATCACAGGTAATTTTATGTTTAGATGCATAACAATATGAAATTTATATGATGATTAAATATAATACTATTCTATTCTGTCTCAGTGGTTCATATAATTTGAAAATGTCATGCATAATATCTATGGCCAACAGTACAAAAAAGCTCAAAGTCATGGGGAAAAAATAAAATTATTCTAAAGTATGTCTCTGTTATAATTTGCATTATGTTGTTGAAATATTAATCAGTTTCCAAAAGAATAGGAATAAAAATTTCTTGAAAAGTCGATCTAAGGCATTATTTTTATTAAGGCTTAAATTTTGTTACTATTTTGCAAAATTACAGAACAATGTATTTACTTTCTAACCTTTTCCTTATTATTCTTAACTGGTTAAAAAGATTTTTATTCGAGTAAAATCATTATTTCATGTAAAAAAAAAAATTAAACAATTTTCTACTCGTAATCAATGCAACCAGTAATTAAACTAATTATTATGAGTCAATTTAATTTTCTTCATATATCATGATACTAATAAATTATTTTTAACAGCTTACAGAATTACAAATTTTTCAGTCTGTGCAAGAAAAACAAATTATATTGTGTATGAACGTATCTTCAGCTGTTTTTTTCCCTCGACGACTTTCAATCTTCTTAATTTTCCCTATTTTTTCCCTGTACAGTTAAAGAGGAAAAGCATTTTTTTTTAAAAATTATATATATATTCACGAATTTTTATTCATTATTCACTTTTAGCATAATTAAAATTGAATTACTTTGCACTAAAATGCCTTAATTAAAAAACCACAAGTAAGCGTAAAGCGATGCATGAATAAAAATTAACTAATTAGAAAATTACAGTAATTGTATAAAAAAATTACAAATAGAAAAAATTACTCAAAAACATTTATTTGAAAAAAGTAGACACAAATAAATTATTTATACCTTTATATGATGACTTAATAATTTCCGTAGAATTCAATATAATGAAAGAAAATTTTCAACGGTTTTAATTATAATTTAATTAATAATTCATAAAATTAGAAAATATGTTTTAAAACAATTGTATATTATACGTTTTTTAATGATTTAATATGATATTATTGCAAACTATTTATAAAAATGTTCAGATCTTACAAAAAACGAAAGTAGTAAAAAAATTGCAGCATTAAAATAATTATTGTTTTTTTCTAATTTAGAAAGTGTCCATAATTTCCATGTTTTCAATCCGTATTTTCCATAAGTGGCATATGACAATAAATTGTGATATGCCACTTTTGGAAAATACTAGTTTTGTTACATTACATTATCTCATTATTTTGGGAATTAAACTTTGCTTACTATTTAGAGTAAATATACAAAATGTAAGCATCACCATGTGAAACTAATTTGTGCCAATTAGAGTATTTATATCTTAAATAACTCTTTGAAAAAAAAAGAAATTATTATTAATAAAAACTGTTTTAAAAGCCTTACTACTTGTTTGAATTTGTAATTATAGCAACAGTATATAAGAAATAAGTTTTAATGTTTTCAACATTTTTAATTATCTCCAACATAGTAATTTTTTATATTCGTTAAGAGGTAAGGAGTTATGGGGAAATGAATAAAAAATTCCTCATTAAATATTGAATAGATATTTCTCTTAATTATTATCATAAATATTTTGGTATTTTACCGTTTTGCCAGTGAAAGCGATAAAGTCACCAAACAATGAAAAAAACCGAAGCCAAATGGAATATTCCTGCTGGTAACCTCTCAACACAACATTTTCAAAACAAGACGTGGTCATTTCTTTTTTATCTCAGTAGCGTTTCTTGTATCCTAATTCGTCAAAATTGAATGAAAAAACAATGAGAAATTTCATTTATTGACATTTTCTTAAGTGCATAGTGTTTGTCGCCAATAATGCCTGCTTGACGAGATTTTGGTTGGTGGAATGGAAAAGTACCAATATATATATTTTTTATTGGAGAACTAAAATTGGATTATCAACAATAGTGAATTCGCTCCTAAGGAACTAGTCTAATTCAATTTCATATACTATTTCCACAAATTTTATATAACTAATCTTTTCGTTTTAACTATTATTATTTATAACAAAACCTTATAATTTACGTCAAAGTCACCTTATTTAACGAATAAAATCGTTATCTCGATACAAATCTTGGAGAACGTCAAGTATTTCACGTCAAATAAACGTATAAAATCTGAAATATGCTGGGTTGACACATCTCCAATTTAGATCAAAGATGTACTATATATATCCTTCCTTTTACACCAGGACCATCTCATCGGACTAGAAGTCGTAAAAGCTCTACTTGGCATGCACCCAGAAAATACCCGGCTGGAGTGTGCGACCAGTTTTATTTCCTTCGAAACAACAAATACGGAAAGTTTATGAAAGATTCATCTGAACCCTGAAGCAGGAAGGGGAACTGGTTCTTTTTATTCTCCCCTTATTTTGGCAAACTGTGGCTGCTTTGGCCTTTTTTGGATTGGTTTGTTTATTCCGTGAATCCTAAAAGTCCAAGAGGGAGATATTGTTAAAACACGTAAAGTTTTGATAGGAATTTTAAAAGAGGAAATGAATATAGGAGTTGTAAGAAAACTAGATGTTAGTGACTTGTTGAGGTAAGAATTTAAAATTTTTAAGCAAAGTGATTTTTCATTTTTCTTTCAGATTATTACTAAAAAGTCGGATAAAACTCTTTAAAAAAACTCATTTAATTATTTTTTGAACTACTGTTGCAAAGTTTAAGGTATCCGACTGGTTGCTTTTAGATTTGTTTAGTACATTTAAGAAAAATATGCTAAAAATAGGAAAAAAAGGAATTATTACTAAAATAGAGAAAAATGGGTCAAAAAATAATATATAAACGGCCCTTTCTGTACCAAAAGTTTATGATACAAATTTTCAATTTTTCAATTCTGATGTGTTGCTATGTTATTCATTTTTGAATTGACCTTCAGGATAAGAGATATTTTAATTTTACAAAAACTAGAGTACTTTATCTTTGTTATTATATAAAATTGCTTAAGAAAACAGTGATTATATTCACATAAATGACTGTAAATTTAGTAATAAAACAGTGATTGATAGATTTGAAGGTTAAAACACTTCTACAATTATACAGAACATACACAAAAAATTTCAGTTAATTATTTTCCATAACTTTTTTAGCAATCGCTGACCCTTTGAGTATTTAAAAAAAAAACACTTTTCGAGTAAAGCGCGTTTTAAAGTATGACATCTTGCTTCAAATAATGGCATCTGCTTTTACCAAAACACTTGTAGGTTTTCTCTAGTGAACGGAAAATAATAAACTTGGTATTTTTATAAAGCTACTAAGATGTCCTATAAAAGAAAATCATAAAAGAATTCGTCAATTATTGGCAAAATTCACAATTATAGGGCATTCGGATACATTAATGAAACGAAAGATATTTAAATTTGCCAAACCATTGGAAACGCGACTAAAAACTTATTTGAAATATAAATGCTTGCGTATAAATTTGAAAAGAGCATACTTCAAATGTGTTTGTAATTAGATATATACTATTCCTAAATTAGTTTAAACCTGCATTCAACATCATTTAATGTATAGTATCGTCTAGGTCGCTAAGCTAAATGTATAATTTTTAATTTGGCAGACCACTAACATGGTTGATCACTGTATATGGGCAAACCCACTACAATCACAATACCATTTATTTACGTCTCTACATTTAAATGTCATTTAAAACTTCCTGAAAAGCTATTGCAAACCAACAACGGAAAGTAATATCAATAAATTGAAGCTTTTTGCTGCCAAATTACCATGGTCCCACCAGTACTCGCTTACAAATATCGCTAGATATTCCTGTAAATGTAGTTAATCTCAGAAGGAATTTCATTAAAATTAATAAACTTTTTTAAAAAAAGTAATCCATATTCCATAAAACAATTTATTTGTCATTTTTCGAATCAAATCTCTATAAAAAAATTAATAATGTCCCAATTATTCTGCGGACTATCAAACATTTTCAACGGAACACCATAGATTATTTTATTTCCGGTTGGCGACAACTGCTTTAAAAAAAGATTACAAGCAATAAAACCGAAGGAAAATTTATGTAATTATTGGTATAAATCTATGAATAATTTTATCATCTAAATAGTTGTATGTTGGTATTAGATTTTTATAGGAGTAAAAAAAAATTAAGATTAGTATCAAATTTTAGAAAAAATCATTCTCGTTAAATAATTGCCTTCATTGGAATTATTCATGAAAATTGTATATGAATGTAAAGCGTAAAACAATATATTTGAAGGAAGAATATACAATACAAAGACAAATGTTTAGTTTATCTTAATTGAAAATAATTTTTTAATTGTTTATATTGCAAAAATCATTGAAAAGAATGTTGAATGAATGCGTGTAACTATAATACAAAATGCGAAAATTAAAAGAATGATTTTATCCTAAAAACTTACACATTTGTTACTAGAGGTATAATTAGCTTCTTAAGAAAAAATATTGTATGTAAAAAGTATATTTGAAAATAAATGCAGCCATTCTATAAATCAAATGTAAATTTACATTTCTAAACAATTTAAAATGTAAGCTTCCAAAATCATTCTACACTGTGCAACAAATACATTTTTAATAAATGTTTGAGCATATATAGTGCAGTACTTATTAAAACACATTATTATAACTTAAGGGATATTGAAAATATATACATGTTATCCATACCCAAAAACTTCTTGTGGAATAAAAATATATTCTAAACAAAAAGTTAAAGCGTATGATCTGAAGAAGAAGTGTACGTATGTATTGTTCTTATTATTAAAGAGATTATTTATATTTTAATATTTGTGCAACTACAAATAGTAAATAATTATAATGCTGCAAAATATTTATTAAGAATATCAGCCTTTCAGTGATCGCTAAAATAAATATAAAAATATATGTGCTAACTCAAATAATATTAATGGCAATTATATAACAATTTAAAGAATCCGTCGCATTAATACTTATGTTTAGGAAGGGAGTGGTAACTATTTCAAACTACGTCATTTTACATCAAATTTAAATTGAAAGTCAATGAATTTTACAAGTGAAATAAATTTTTAAGAGTTAGAATATTCATTAAATTTATTATTTTTTCTCTTTTTTTTTGTAAATTATTAAAGAGTTATCTATTGTACACATTACATGAGACAAATTTCACATTCCAAGAAATATTTAAAGAATTTTCAAAGTTAGGGAATATTAGCAAAATGTACTTTGTTTAATGCCATGAATTATTTATCCATCGATTTTTTAATTAATGGAATTAAACATGCTTTTTTATGTGTTTTTTCTAAACAATTTGGATTGATCGGAATTTTTAATATAGATGAAATGTCATTTTTTATCTAGATTTACATTAAATTTAATTACTCGTAATAAAATTGAAAGCCATTCACTCATTAAAATTGAAAATACCTTTTCATATATATATATATTGAATGATTTTTTTTCTTATTCTATACATCTTTATTGATAATTGTTTTAATAGAGTCTTGTAATTTCGACACAGTCAAAAATGAAAGGAATTTCGAAATTGAAAACTTAAGGTTATCCGACTACCCTAAAATTGTGAATTTTGCAAACAATTGACAATTTTTTATGGTTTTATTTTATAGGCCATCTTATTAGCTTTATAAAAATACCAAAGGTATTATTTTCTGATCACTAGAACAAAACTACAAGTGTTTTAGTAAAAGCAGATGCCATTACTTTAAGGTCAAACTTTAAAACGCATTTTACTCGAAATATGTTTTCTTGAAAATGCTCAAACAGAGGGACAGCGATTGCTCAAAATTTTTGAAACTAATTAACTGAAATTTTTGTGTAAGTTCTACAATTATACAGAAGTGTTTTAATCTTCAGATTTATCAATCACTGTTTTATTACAATATTTACAATCCCTTATGTGAATATAATCACTGTTCTTTTAAGCAATTTCATATAATATCCGAGATAAATTGCTCTAGTATTTGTGAAAATTCAAATATCTTTTATCCTGAAGGTCATTTTGACAATGAATAACATGTCAAATTAATTGAATTAGAATTGAAAAATTGAAAATCTGTTCATAAACCTTTTGCACAAAATGGGCCACGTTTATGTTATTTTTTGTCAATTTTTACCCATTTTTTTCCCATTTTAGTTATAATAATTTATTTTTCTCTTCTTAATTTTAGCATATTTTTCTTAAAATGTGCCAAAAAATCTAAAAACATCAAAATAATCCACATCTCATTTTTGTCGCAACCAGTTGGATACCCTTAATAATTTTCGTTAGACAACCAAATCCCACATGTGGAATTTCTAAGGTTCTCGGACATATTACTGTACATTTTATATGAAAATCAAAAACAAATCTCTTAATATTTAACCTAAAATATTATCTTTGAATTGAACTAAAAATATTATTGCAGTAGATAATAATATCCATGGAAGATGTGTGGCTATAGCCACGATATAGTAGCTGACAAGCCATGATACAACTGAAGCCCTCCGTGTGGATGGAATGATGTTCATTAAACTTCATTTGGCTGACGTAAGTGAGTGTACATTATCTTCGAAATATTAAACCGCAAAAGGTCTACTGGCAATGGATCTCACAATTTTAACCACGGTCAAGTGACTGTCTGAGCTGGCATCTGCTTTCCAAACAACCCTTCCACGATAACAGGAAGCCACGTGCATCCTCCCCTCTACATGGTGGGTCCTGCCATATCTTAGAGTCCTCACGTTAGCATGACGGGTAAGTTTGGAGGAGGTGCCAGCTCACACAGGTGTCATCCTCGTCACTTTCCCTAGGTTAAAAATCAAGAGGCTAATTTGTAGTAGCATTTAAGTGGTGAGTGAGAGTAATATTTACGTTTCATGGCAAAACTGCAGGGAGGGGGGGGGCCTCTATTGGCATCGGATCTCATAATTTTGAGCCATGGTTAAGTGACGACGACGATACCCGAGCTGGTACCCCCTCTCCTATTTTCCCCACCACACCAACGTGAGGACGCTTGAGCCTCGGCATATTTAGCGTGCATCGACCACCTTTGCACGGCGGGTTTTCAGCGGTACTATTCTCGAACTCATGACACAACTGCCCCGAGTCCGATAATTTGACCATCTGGCTACCACGGCCTAAGCCTTTGAGTCTTTAGATATCAATATTAATTAAGAATTAAATCAAATGATCAAATATTAAAATTATTTACAATTTTTTATAAAATATAAATTTAGTTATGTGAATTGGTTAAACGTAATATTCACTTTACCAAAACAAAAAATAGTATTTTAATGAAGAAATTAAAACATTTCAAAAACTAAACTTTGCTTTTGAATTAAAATGACAAATAAAGATTTATATGCTTTTTTTATACATGTCAAATCGATATTCAACTGGTGAATTATTATTAATTTTTCTTATTAAAGTAGACGGGACCTCAACTGATTAATTTAGCATTTCTTCATGTTATTGCTCTAAGCTATATCCTTCAAGAAGATATCATGATGATATATTTAATTAAATTTAAGTGAATGTACGTTTAATCTATAATACTATTAAAATATTAATATATATATTTTAGAACTTTATCCTGGAATGTGTGTTTTTTCCTACTAACTTTTAAAATTTGAGCGAAACAAAATTAAACTATAAATTTTTCATCGACTTCTTTAGAATTACACGTTTTTCTTATTCTATAATATCTTACGGAAAATAAGCATTAATATTCCTTTGCGTTATTAAATTTTATCAAATTTTAATTCAGCAGGAGGGAGGTTTAAACAGGAAAGTGTCAAATAGGGTTACATTGACATTTCTTAATGATGGTTAAAATGTATCGTTTGTCACATACTTTCATAATATTTGTCACATACGACTTTATAGCAACGTTTATTAAAACTGTTCAAAGCCATAAAGATTTCCCATAAGTTTTTAGATAATTTTAATAAATCCAAACAATGTATCTCTTGATGTTGCATGCCCCCCCCCCATTGGCCAGCAGTGTTAGACCAGGTCCATGAAATCCAAAAAATCCAACACTAGCAAAGGATCGTCAGCTAAATTCTTCTTGGTGAGCCCAAGGCATTCGAGAATGTGAGCTGGCTTTGAAATGTGAACCAACTGTTCTTCTAACAGTTGATTCACATTTCAAAACTCTTAGACCCTTTGGAAAATTTCATTAATTGAAGATGACCACTTCGAATGCGGGTGGTCACCTTCATTAATACTTTTGATTAATACCCCTTTTTCTTGTCTGTTAAAACCGGGAGCTATGGAGCCTCCAGGACGAGAACACTAATACCATTGGTGCTCTAGGGAAATTGCAATATTGAAGTAATGTTTTTTTTTCAATATCGTTCCCAAGAACTTTATTACAAGCAATTCTTACAATAAATGATGAAATTCATGGCACCAAAAATAATAAAAAGCTGGACAGCGTAAATTAAATGATTGGTGATGGTATCCAAATTCCATCCGTGTCTCTATTTCGCGTGCAGAAAGTGGATATTTCAACGACAAATTTTCCATCTGCTGTACTCCATAAATGAAGTAATTGATTTAATGCTTATCAGCATCACATTTCAAAGCACTATGAAGCCTCCAGAAGTGTCACTTAGGTAATTGTAGACGCAAGTCGTACATTAAAATATGTCTACCTCTTTGACATTTAAATATCCTCCCATCTCAACAGAAAATTCAAGGCACAAATAGAATTTTTTTGCAAATACATCAGTTCACTGGTGGCACGCCATTTACTGTTCTGCTATTGAACCTTGTATGTTAATTACCTTATTGGAGTTGTCAAGGTTGTAATTACTTTAGGTGGTGTTATTATTGGAAGCGCATTTATTTTGAAAACTCCTGGAAGGAAGAATTTGGACACATTTTTGGATGTTTTTTTTGGTTGTATGTCCGATTTCTTTGTGTCACAAAGTGGCATTTCCTCATGCAAATTCCAATCATTTATTTGAGTGATCTATATTATTCCTCAAAGTTTTATCATGATTCTAAAAACCTCCGTTCTACAACTGCAATCAGTTTATCTTTATATCTTTATTTAAAATATTATTGATGATAGTAACTGTTCAATATGAATGGAAATTAAAGACAAAGCACTCATAAATAAAATGTTTCTTTAAAATTAACGATACAGTTTTATGTGTGCAATTGATTTATTTGATTTAATAAGTTAATTCTTCGCTGAAAGTTAATGGTGACTTTCCTGCATTAAAATCAAGTGATTTTGTGATATTGACTTCCAAATGGTCTGTTTTTTCAGTATAGGATGAATTGAAATATGAACTTTTAGGCGTGGTTATTGTGTCGCTGGCCTTCTGAACCCAAGGTTGCGGGTTCGACCCCGGCCCAAGTCTGTGGGTTTTCATGATGCAGAAAATCGACAGTGGCCGTGTCGTATGATTATGTGGCATGTAAAAGATCCCTAGAGTGTCTGTTTGGCTTTGATGCTCTCGGCAAAATTAAATCCTAGTAATGGTTCGCATCGCCAAGAGCCCAGGTGCCTCCCTCTGTGGAGAAAGATGGGCGTCAGAATTGCTTGCTGTTATTGGTATCGCTTATATGGTGCAGCGCTAAAAAGTGATACCAGCTCCTGGGGAATGTACTAGGTCTGAAAAGGTTTAAAATACCAATCCACAGCCCCATTGGAAAAAAAAATTTTAAAGTAAAATGTTTTTAGCAGAGGATGTACTAGGGGAAAAAACTTCAAGCTAATAAAGTTAAGATTACTGTTAGACTGCACAAATTAAAAGATTCATTACTTCACAAAGCAATGTCAAAAAAAGAATTTTACGACAGAAATTGCAACGATTTTATTTGCCCTAAAATAGAACTTTAGCAATCCCAAAGGCCTAAGTGTTGTGTAATTTAATTGATAGAAGTAATAATATATTAGGTATTCTTTCTTTGAACGCAGAAGTAGATACTATTAATCTACAAGAGGGAAGCTACTAACTCATCACAAAATTGGCACTGCCAGACCTACAGACTTTGTTCCGTAGGCATGTTTCTCTTATTAAATAATGATCCGTTAAGAACTGTTTGATGACAATCAACTCCCAAGAGGGGTTGCGAGGGGTTAAGGGATAGTAATACATAAAAAAAACAGCCGTTTTAGAATTATTAGTCATATAGAGATGAAAGCCGGTAAGCACATTTCTTTTATTGAGTAAAGATCCTCTAAGTACGGGTTTTGAAAAAAATCGACTTCCAAGAAGTTATTGAGTTACGGACAATATTAGATGTAAAAGAAATTCCGGTTTTAAACCATTAAACCTATACTTGAGATTTAAGGATTATAACTATGTATAATCCAGTTTAGAAGTTAGGGTTCGATCTTTTATAAGACAAGTAGCAATCACGGTAAGAAAGTTTTTGACCACAATCGAAATTTTTAGGCCTCTCTACGACTAGGATATCAATAACTAAACCTACATCATGGAATACTCACAAAACCGGTTGGGTGATGGTTAGAGTGAGTGAGTGAATGAATATTAACGTCCACTGTTCAGCTACACGAGGCTTTTTTTTGGGACGGTCCGCGTAATTTGAACCATGGTCAAGTGACGCGGACGACACCTGAGCTGGCACCCCCTCTCCTAACTACCACACCACACCAACGGAGGACGTTGAGCTCTCGACAGATTTAACGTGCATCGCTCCCTACACGGCGGATCTTAGTGGTACTAGGATAGAACCCATGACAAACTAGCCATGATCCGATGCCTAGACCACTCGGCCACCACGGCCACGTGATGGTTAGAGAGAGAGTTCAGAGTTTCTCAAACTTTCACTATTTGTGATCAATCATAATTTTCATCGCACCACCCTCCATAAAATAACACAATACAAAAAAGAATTCAATAATACTACACTTTGATGCTAAAGTTACAACACAACTGTAACCTCTTAAGTGCCACTGGCGTATGTATACGTCTCACTCCACCGGTGCGTTAAATGCCCTGGACGTATATATACGTATTTCCGAATCACGGTCTTTTCTATGCATTGCTATCCATAAAATTATTCGGAAGGCTTTGGAATGCAATAAAACGACCTTGAGACACACAGTGTGTGTTTACGAAGGATTTTACGTCACATACGTGCGCCTACGTGGAAAACAAAACCATTGCAAAGCGAACCACGTAACTTTTAATCGGCTTTTAAGAGGTTATTTTGGAACCGTATAAATTATCAAGAAAATGGTTAATTTTTGTATATAATTTTATATATGACAAGTCCATGCACTCCCTGGAAGTTATTAAATTTGTTCTTAACTTTGTTTTGTTAAATTTTAAAATACATTAAGCACTACTGATACATTTATAAGAGTATTATATGAGCATAAATGTTAATTTTGTTTTTTATTATGCCAGCACGTATTTTGTTGGTTTACTTTCAGAAAATTAATAATTTTTAAAAATATTGTCTTTTTTTCTTTTTTTTCAATCTACTTGCTACCCTCTTGTAGAGTTATCACCCCCCCCCCCGGGAGTGCGCACTTCACAGTTTAAGAAACAATGTGGGTTGGTTACCTTTAATAAAATGTTATCTGAAAAAATTGTATTTTTAGCGCGTTTTTCACGTAGTGAAAATAAAAGCGCTATTATGAGACGAAGACGAAATTTGCGTCCTATTTTGTCGTACCTTTTCTCAGCCAATAATTAACAGATTGATCTCGGGTTTTCGCATTTGTCGCATTTGTGCCTAGATGAGCCGAATCATATTTAATTTAATAATAAAAAAATATTAATTTTTTTAAGTATAGTACTATTTTCTGTTAGTAAAAAGTTCATTAGTTGCATTATTATAAAATACAACATGTGAAAAACGCGCTAAAATTACTTGCCATGCGAATGATTGTGATGTCTTGTTTTAACTTCAACGCCAGCATTTTTATATTTACGTTTTGCTTAAAACGTAATATTCTTTTTTTTCTTTAAACTGCTTTGAATTAGTCGATGATAATATAGAAAAATCCTCTGATACTATTCCTAAAGCTAAACAAATTAATCGGAAAGGAATTCAGAAAATATAAATTCATATATTTAAAATGTGTCTAAATAAGGTTGGTACGATTTTTTTCTTAAACCTAACCTTAAAATGAGCGGAAAATCTGCATTAACTTTTAAGTTTTAAAGGAACCTCTCACCGTAGAAAGATTCACATTCAACGCACACAATTTCAAAACAGACATCACAAGCCTTACGTCTTCTTTATGACTAAAACAAAACAAAACTGGAGAAGCTCAGGTCGTAACCCTAAACTTCTCAGCTCAATTCCTATCCATTGATTTTGTACCTGCGGCCATCTGACCGTTGGTCAGAATAACAGTTACGTATGCAGTTAACTCTCCGGAGGTTTGTCAAATAAAAGCTGAAGAGCTCATAGTAAAATGCGAGGCTTTAATGATAATAGCACACCACCACACACAAACAACAAAACTTCTCCAAACCTATGCTCCTCAGTATAGGCAACACCTATGGTTTAGAAGTTTAGTTAAAAAAAATATAAACGCAGGTTGTTTTGCAAAAGAACGACAAGGTATTTGATTTGTTACTTTGAAATCTTTATTATGGATTCATTTATAAATTTTCTTATTGAATTATTATATACTAGCTGATATACCGGTTTTTCGCGTGGGAGAATTGAAAAATTAAACAATACAGATTGTGAAGGATAAGAAAGTTTTTATAAGTTAATTTTACGTGTATTGCTCATTAAACAAAATAAAAACAAAAAAATTTTTTTGCATAATTCAGCTGAACAAAAAAAAAAAAAAAAAACGCATTTTTTAAAATTTATAGTCTGAAAGTCTAATAGCTGATAAAAAGGATTTTTTTTTATTTAAGACGCCCCGTAAATCTGTTGTGGGTTTGCTCAGCAAAAGTTACACATTGTTACAAATTTTATGTAATGAACACTTAAAATAGTGTAAGTAATTTATATCTGAGTGTGTAGTACATTAATAGTACTTTGTTGTATTTATTTTAGGGTAAAATTGTAATATATCCGCAAGCAACGCCGTTTCTTACACTATAATGGCAATTAAATGGAAACATAGCGAAATGTTGACAATAGAGGCGTGTTGGCATCCCTTTTGACGACCATGTTGACAATTTGGCGATTGATTTAACTGTGCAGAAGTTGATATGCTGTAGTGCTACCTGATGGGGAGCTGCAACAAAGAGGACAGCACAAAACTTACCCCACCAAAAAATACATATAAATGCCAATTTTCATAGTGATCAGTTGAACGGTGTTGGAGTGTAGCGATTTCTCATATAAACAAAAACACATCCATTTTCATATATGGATCAAAAGCGAATGCGAGGAAAAGCTAATTTCATCATCAGTTATTTTTCTCGACTGTAAAGGGAATGCTAATATTCAACACAAGAGAGTTATAATATGTAATTCAATTATGTGACTTCATATTATTTTTACGCACTTTCATTATATTTTTTATACCAGTTTGATAAATTTAAAAAAAAATCAAAGAGACTGAAATTGAGCAAGCAGCAGTATTTCTTTTCTTACTTCTTTTGATTTTTTGCAAGACCTGGTTTTGATCAACTCGATCAAATGCAGAATTCTATTCTGGTGTGACTGAACTCAAAATGGTAGCACATTTTTTTTTAAAAACAGGGCAGTAATTTTAACATTAAGTGAGCGTTTCTCAAACTGTGGGGCGCACCCCCCGCACGGGGGAGTGAAAACTGTGCTAGGTGGTCACGATCATACTGAAAAGTCGAAGGCAAAAGATAACTTCAAAAAATAATTACTTTACTGAAAATAAATCAAATACATCCTGACATAATAAAAAATCAACATTTACACCGATTTTATTCACTTAAAATGTATCAGTTCTTCGCACAATGTATTTTATAATTAATTTAACAATACTAAGATAAGAACAAGTTTAATAATTACCAGTGATTCCATGGGCTTGCCCATACATAAAATTATACACATAAATTAACACTTGATAATTTTTGTAAGGTTTACTGCAAATTAAAAGTTACGCTATTCGTTCCCTAATGTCTCCGATTTCCATCTAGGGGCACGTATATGAAGTATTGAGGGGGAGGGGACAAATACGAAAATCCTCTGATGTAATTAAAATCCTTCACAAACACACAACTTTCTTCCTTTTATTGCATTCCAAAGCCTACGAAATATTTTTATGGATAGCAGTGCACATAAAAGATCGTACTTCAAAAAGACGTGTATTTAAGTCCGGGACATTTAACACACACCGGTTAAACCAGACATATATACTCCGGTGCCACTTAAGAGGTTAAAGTCGTATTGTAGCTTTAGCATTAAAGTATAGTACTATTGAATTCAATGCATTGTTATTTGTATGGTAGGGGCATGAAGAAAATTATGATTAAATATTGAGTCACAAGTATTGAAAGTTTGAGAAGCACTGCACACACACATTAAGAGATTCTGTCTAAATCTCTCTCTCAAAGGGTATTAGTTTATCTCGCATAAACATTTTACATTTAATCGGTACATAAAATATTTTTTAAAAAATCGGTTACTATCTCAATAAATGTATCCTACAGTAAGGTAAAATTTTGAGATTTGGGTAACAATTTAAAATGCATTAAACACGATCATGAACAATTCAACATATGCTGTTCTAAGCCAAATGTTTTATGTCTATATGTAAATCTAGGTGAAAAAAAAACGAGAATTTCAAACTGCATGCCAAATGACAAAAGAAGAAAGTCTGTATTATTATGTGCTGATCGCGCGTTGTTTATGTCTAGGCCTAATACCATAAACAATCATTTAAAACATTTAGTCGAAAAGTCACATTCAGTCGAACCAATTTGTACTTGGGTTTGTGAATCCCTGTTTTTAAATTACTGTTTGTACAAGTGTTTGGCAATACATGCTATATACTGTCTATTTTTAAAAATTACAGGCAGGGCTTACTTTTGTAAACCGTCTGGTTGTTAATCAGAATATATTTCCCCTAGATATTTTTTCTAAACTGTGTATAGTATCAATTCTTTAATTATGCAATTTCTTTTACAAAGTGCGACGTATTTAAGTTATAATATAAGGCGAGGGTGGGCATTAAGTCGATTGCGATCGACCAGTGGAACGCCAAGACATTTTGAGTTGACCGCCTGAAGATTAGCAGTTAGTAATTATTGGCCCAAAATATTCAATATCGGCTGACAGTACGCAGACTAAGTCTAGTACTGACTATATCTACGAGAACTAACTTTAGATGAAAATGTTTTATTTTTTAAATGTATTTTGAATTGTTTGATAGAAAATGCATCATTTGGTTTTGTATATTTGGCTATTATTATGTTTGTACCTTGCATTTTGCTTTAAACGTGGTTTTAAAAGTGTGAGTTTTTATTTTATTTTAGTTATATGAAGCTAAGTACATATTCAGTATTTATTATTAAGTTTAAATAAATAGTATAGACATTTTTCTTAGTTCACCACACCTACGCCATTAGGTGGACCTTAATACCTTGAAAAATTAGAAGTAGTCTGTACGCTGGAAAAGTCTGCCCACCCCTGATATAAGGCAAGTAGAATTATTGAAATAAAATGTTTCAGAAAATACAGGAATGATTAATATTTAAATTTGTTTATCCCAACTCTTTTTGAAATGTATTTTAAAATGTAGGACTTGTTGTTTCCGTTATTTAAATGAAGGTCATTAATCAAAAGATGAAACCTGTCATCAATAATACAAATATACAAGGTTCATCTTTATATTTATATGAAATATAAAAATTTCCTTAATCGTTTAATTAACATTAAAAATTAGTTGAATATAAAACTATTGTTTTACTTAAAATGATTTTTCTTTGTTTCATTCGAAGGCATAGGAAGACCTTTTCATCATTAAAATAAATTAAACGGAGCTTTATTACACACAGGCACTAGTTTCAAGAACTAAGTAATGATCTGCAACCCCCCAAATACCAAAATCGCCATTTTTTTCAAGTCATCTTAATAATTACTTTTGTTCTTCACATTTTATTTGTATTAAATGAAGGAAAAAGAGTCATCGCCAAAAATAATTTGTACTTATTCGAGTCCAGAGTCTAATAAATACTTAAGAGTTTATGTGTGTAGTGTATAGACAGAGAGAGAGCGAGGCATAGTTTCAATCGGAACGTACGATCTATTATAGTCACCACTACGACCAACTCGTCGAACTTAAGTCGTAAAAGCTCAATTTGGCATGCACCCAAATTATTTCTCAAGCAAGAGTGTGTGTGTCCAGTTTAATTTCCCTTTGCAACGACAAACAAAGCAAGTTTATGAAAGATTCATTTAATCTCAAAGTAGAATAGGGAATTTCTCTATTTCCTTTTTGAGTTTATTTTTAAAGAATTGCGAAAGTTTCGACCATTTTTTTAAAGTGTGCATTGTGAATGATTTTACATGACCAACAGGGAAAGATTGTTAAAGTAAGCACCCTTTTTATGGGCCTGTGTTTTTAAAAAAGATAACAAAAGATGGATAAAAGAATACTTTTGTATTATACCGTAAAACAATTTCGTCAAATGAAAATACCTCGTTAGTTCAAACGATCCCACCAACTAGCATCAAGATGCGAGTTGATGCAAGTATTGAAGACTGCAGCGCATTTCTCAATCCCATATTTGATAGACTTCCAACGTGAAGCGACGAAAGTAGTTTTACATTCTGCTAAAGACTTGATAGCGATTGGTTGCTGCAAGAGGATCCGGGGGCATGCCTAAAAGTTCGTTTTTGAGTACGTAATAGGGTGATTTTGACATGGAGAGCTTGGAGGCTGCACTATGTGCGTTTAAATATGCACGGGAATGATTTTCCATTATTGGCTGCACATCGCACTCGGTATTTGGCTACATGCTTATATTTCAGAAACTTGGTCGAAGATATAATACATGAGTTTAAAAAAACCATGTAAATCTTCAACTTGTTAAAGCCAGATTTATCACAGTATCATAATGTATGTCATATCTCTTTTTTAAATATGAAATTATTTAGTTTTCTTCAATTTAATTTCACTAGAATCATTGCTTTTGATTATTCGAGATTAATTTATTCCGAGACTATTCGATAAAATTATTTTTCATTATAATTGTTAATTTTTCAGTGTTTCAGGTTATTTTCAGTTTGATTTCTCTAAACAAGTTTACAGTTAGAGTTTTTATGCACTCTTTTATATTTTTCATTCTTATTATTTCAATAAGTAATTGATACAAGAAATTTTTAATTTCATCATGCTGTTACTTTTTCTAGTTCGGCTTAATAATTTTGGACCAGTAAAAAGAGGGTTACAAATGTAAGTTTTGAACTTATTGCTACATAGAATAAAGGGAACTACTGCACTTTAAATTATATCGTTACATACATTCTATCAAATAATATTCTGAAAAATTAGGATATCTCTGATCCAAAGAGAACCATCTTTGTTTTCATTAATTAACGAAAATTTATAATTTCCATTTGTATATGTCGGTTACAAGGATAATGGTTTGGTGACTGCTTTTCCAAGTGATTGTTAACACTAGCATTGGTGAAATTATCCAATACGTAAGATTTACAATTACAAAGAATGATAGTCTAAATTATATAATATAGGTCATCAAATTTATGTTTCATAATATTTTTGTCAAAGCGTTGGCAACTTGATGGATAATATGGTTCTGCATAGAGAAAGCAACATGGAACTCATTATATATATTCTCGTAATTATTGTTTATAAAGAATATTTGAACCATTTCTATTAAATATTTTTGCATACTATGTTACCATAATAGTTTCGTTACGGAATGCAAAATGGGAAGAACTTTATAGTAACGATAACATACATTTTTACATAATGCTTTAAAACGAAACTTAAAACTTTTCATGTTCCAAAACACTTTATTTCGATGATTAATTGCTTAAAAAGAATTAAAAATCAGCTATTCTAGAAAATTAAGGTCACATGTAAGAAAATAAATCATGCATTGAAAAACTCACTATGGATTCAATTGCAATGGAAACTTAAATAATACTTAATTTATTAAAATGAATTTTTATTAAACTAAATGATACAATAAAATAATATTTTATACAATAAAATATAATTTTCTTTTAGAGTTTTTTGAGCCAAAATTAATAGTCATCTTCATAAAAATTTAATTTTATTATTTTAAACCATATGTAGTGACGGTTCCCCCCTTTTTTTAAACTACAATCGTCATATTTATATTTGTAGATATTTATTACAAGCATTCAAAATATTTTGAAAGTTCTCTGCAAAATACAGAAATCAATAAAGTGATAATTTGCGTTGCAATAATATTAGAGCCATCTAAGCCAACTACACCACGAGCATCTAAGCCAATTATACCACGAGCATCTAAGCCAATTATACCTCGAGCATCTATAAGCCAATTATACTACGAGCATATAAACTAATTATACTGAGAATACTTGACATTTTCACTTATATACATGCATTTTTTTTACTTTTCCTATAAAAATATAAGTTTTTTTTATTCATAATGTCTACAAAAGGCCCCAAGTTATGCCATGAAAAAAGCATTTTAAATATGACAACAAAAAATAAATAAACTTATAGCATAATCAATTATTTATTAGAAATGCTTTAAAAACATGGTAGTAAATCAAGTGAAGTCTTAATAATAATCGTAATTTTATTAAAAATGTTTGAAATTATGATTAGATTGAGACCAGCTGTAAAATAGTTTTATGCCCGAAATAATTTTGTTTGTGTTAAGTAATTATTTAAATTATTCTTAAACAAGAAAAACAAACAAAACAATTGAAATTTTAGGAAAATAATGACTAATAAAATATAAAAAAAATAAAAGTTTTAAACTAAACCCAATTTATGAAAAAAAAATGTTTATCGTTATTATAATAAATAAGAAACTTCGATTGTATGTGTAAATTGAATTAAAAGCGTAAAATAAAAAAATAAAAATAAAAATCAATAAAGTAAAAAAATAAATCTATCGCGAAGTAATTGGTCAAACTTAAATAATTTCTTGGTACAAGCAGCATTAAACAAAAATTATTAAAAATTAAAACAAAACACTTTGAAATATAAGGCAACTTAATTAAGAAATAAAATTTCGCCATTTATATTGTAATATGTGAACAAATTTTCAAATTTCCTTGATTTAATTAAATCATACGGAACAATAAATGTATGAAAGAAAATGAAAATAATTGAACAATTATATAGTTAGAGAACTAAAAAAACCTTGTTATATCAAACTTTTAAAATTAAAAATTTTAATAAAGGAAAATTTCATTTGTTTTTGCATCCTAGCATAAATTTTTAGAATCAGTTCTTTCTATTTTGTACGGTAACATATTTTATCTTTTCAAGTTTTAATTAATCTTAAATATTTTCCTTGATTGTAATTTATTAATAACAATTTTAGCAAGTTAGTCTTCTGTATAGCGATTCAAATTGTTAATTATGTTCAGAAATTTAGTACTTTTAGCCATTGAGAAGGCTTTGAAATAATTTTGCACTGCTGAAAATGTCAATGCAGATATATGGATATTGAGAGATAGTCGAAGCTTAATTCAGCATGTGTCTGAATGGTGGAGGCATGGTGACAGAACGACGACAACTTTTGCCGGATCTATACGCGACCTTATGATTAATCCTCTTGGGGAAGTTTTGGGGCTAGCTTTCGCGTTAATTCACAGCCATTCTTCAAGAAGAAATCTTGATATGTAAATTAGTTTCACTACATAAAGTCAAGGTTTTGTAAGTGTAAGATAGAAGGAGCAGGGGAACTGTTGCGGTGATATGTAGGCGAGATATAATTCCTTATTACAACGCGAGTTAAGGAAGGAGTTTGCTACTATAATAAATTAGTGGATTAAGGTTTAAGAATCTAAGATAGATTGAATTAGATTAAATTAAACAGATCACTTGCGCTTGTTTTCTTAGATTTTACTTAGAATATAATTTATATATCACTCCTAGGGTCTCCTCTTGTAGTTTCACTTGTGGTTGATTCGTGTGCTTGAAATAGTAATAAAATAATTATTATGGAAGTCTCTGGTGATGCTTTGCTTCCCCCCCCCCACACCCTTAGGTAGGCAAGATAGTGAAGGAGCGACTTCAAATAGTTCGCGCTCACAAACTATTGTCCAGCTTTTTAATTTGCTTGAGTGTCAGTGCTAAGATCTTTTTCAGTGGATACTGCCATACGTGAATGTCTGCGGGAATGAGATTACAGATGGTCTAGCCCGTGAGGACAGCTATAAGGATTCTACACATGGTGGTTACCTTACTTTTTCAGAAATTGCTACCTGGATCAAATAAAATACCAGTATTACTTGGAAGCAGACCCCCATACATGAGTGGTATGCAGGAAACCATTCTGGTGCTGCTTTGATTTGGACAAGCAGTAGGCGAGATGTAATGATTCTTGCTAGGCTGCGCAGTAGACACACTCGAGCCTAACGGCATGTGGCATGTCTTAAAGTTTGCCTTCGTTGTCTGAATTGCAATGTGACCCATGCAACTCTTGTCAACACCTTGGTCTGTATTTTATAATAACTTACATTATGGCTTATATGCCTTGTTGCTATAAGAACCAGCTGCTCACAAGTCCTGCTACAGTTCATTGTTTATAAGCGCATGATTTCATGAACTTGATCTGAATGTTTCTATTGATAAAGTGGGATAAAGAACAGCAGAAATTTAATAATATATTCACATTAGTATTTTAAAAGTACTTTTTGATGTTACCATACCCCAATTTATATTAAAATGAATTTTCATAAGCCATAAGAATATTTACGTTAATAGCAGCATTTAGAATAACATTTATTTCATCATAGGTATTGTAGATTAAAATTATATAATTTGGGAAAACTTCTTTAAATAAATACAATTTCACCGCAATGGTTTATTTTTTAAAAATTGTATAAATTACTTTTGATATTATTTCCTCGACAAACAAATAATCTCCACATGATGTTTAGTAGAATGTTTAGCGTAGTTGATTCCATAAGTTTAAAAACACATTCACGTATATTAGAATTATGTAAGTAAAACTCTAAAATTATTCCGGGATTTGTATTGTCTTCACTTTAATTTGATAGCTACGAAGTAATTAGTGAAATTAGATTCTTTTCAAAGTAGAATTTAATTCCCTTATTAATCAGTTATTACTAATTATATTCAAATTTTATTCAGTATAATAACCAGATTAAACAATTATTCTCAACATTCAGCTTAAACTTAAGTTAACATCATTACTAAAATGAATAAAAATTCATAAAATTTCCTGGAATTGATAATTTATTAAATTTATAATAAAAAATTAAAAGAGCAACGCATGGATGTTTGAATTACTTAGAATAGTAGAATTCTATAGCAATAAATGTATTTTCAGAGAGAAATGAAATTTGCCCTATTTTAAGGTACACCTTCGAAGAAAATTTTTTGAAAAACTGTAATGTTTGCTATTAAAATATTTTTTTACTGATGAAACATAACTTAAAACTATGAAAACTACATTTAATATTTTACTTGAAGCACAAAAAAAAAAAAAAAAAAAAAAATAGAGATAAAAACAAAGTGAAAATTGTAATTAAATTCATTGTTAGAATGACGCACATAACTCAAATGAAAACAAAAATATCACTTTTCTGTAAATTTAATGTTGATCATCATAACATTTCTTAGGGCTGGTACTATTTTTCTAATGATAATCAAATTATTACAATTTTTATCAAGGTTCGAGTAAAAGAACATTGAAAAATCACTAAAAAATTATTACGAGACATGATATACACCTTAGTTACTAAAAACATATCAACTCTATAATCATGGAAATGTGGTAGGGGTTCTTTAAATCTATAAAATTAAATGTATTTGTAAAATTTAAACTAATTTGGTTCACAAATTTTTCTGATATTTACGTTGTCAGATGCCAATACGTTAAAAAAATGCATTTTGAGATATATCAGAAATAAACTTTAAACTGCAATTTTTAATATTAAACACAATTAGATATACTTAAAATGCCCCTGATTTATAAATAACACCCTCTTTACTCTCTAAAACATTGATTTTTTTTCCTGGTTGCTTTTAAAAATTTTCTACGCTGCTTTACATTTGGTGTTGAATGACGTTCTGCATTGTTAATTCTTTTTACGTCAAGATGTTTGTACGATTTTAAAGTAAAATAACCAGGAGTTATATTAAGTTTTTTTTTTAAACTGTCAACACAACCCTTGTACCCATCATTAAATTGTATAGCAGCATCCAATGCATCAGATTTTAAAGTTTTGAGACACACGAAAACTTCTTTGTCTTTAAACTTCTGTTTTACTGCCATATAATGCCAGTAAAACACTCATTTGAGTTTTGCGTTTTGCCATGCAGACATTTAGTTAGTAGTTCTTTGGTACATAATTCTAAATATGTAGGCTTAATCATATTTAACACTTCATTAGATAAACCTTCATATTTTTCTTTTGGCTTTTGGCCACAAGATAATGCTCGCTGGTAGTAGCACCAACTATCTTTTCTGATGGGACACTGTCCATGCATGGGTTTCTTGGTGATGAGCAATGAAACAGGGCTGCAATAACATTTTTTGAAGACCGGAGAGGTTTCCAACATTGCTACGAACAGCAATCCCATAATAGTTTTGCAATCGGTTAATAAAAGAGTCGGCGAGTTTGCCTTTACCAGACAGATTTTTATTTTTTCGACTTTAGTTTGCGCAATCTCGCACCTACTCTCTTTTGAACATGATCGATGCATTAATATTTTGTGACACTATCTTTACCATAAGTATCTTTGACACTGATAAAGCCCTTAGAATCCCCATTACCATATAATTGTGCATATTTAAGGCCTCCCTTCACAATAGAACGTTGGAAGATTCTAGTTGCACCAACAGCTTCCATTTTTAACGCAGAACCTTGAAAATTGCTATGGCATACGTGATCTGCTGCAAAAGTTTCCTATTCAATGCTTTTAGACATTTTAGAAATCTTTCTGCAGATGAGGAAATATGACGACATTGTTTCAATGTCCACTACTTTACCAGTGTCAACTGACAAAGCTGCGACACACCCATTCATGGAAGTGTAACCTCTACGCTGCCATGTTCCGTCCACTGAAACGCCACATTCAACTATTTTATTTTTAGAAGGATGTAGCACTAACAGTTCAGAAGCTGCTTTTTGCATTGATAGTTCACTAACTTCTGAAATCACAGACATGAGTTTGTTCTCATGATTAGTGTACGCAGTTTTACTGAGCCTGGGTAAATTTAACGTACCACATAATTTAAACCCAGCAGAAAAACCTTTACCAATTTGTCTCATACCATAAACAAATATTGTATTTACTTCAGGACAGTTTAAAGTTTTCTTTGAACTAGAAAACCCTGAGTAAAAGTTACTATGTTTACACCTTATAACAAAATTTGAACACAAACCATATCTTGAATCCTCAGAAAGCAATAAGCCTTCTTCGAAACATCTTGGGCAACAAGGTTGTAGAAAAACATTTAAGAGGACATCGATATCTATAATTCTATATCCAGTAAGTGTTTTATGCTCATACTCTACTATTACCTCATCAATAACAGCAGGCACTTTGATCTTTGAAGAACTGGTATTGGTAGATGTTGAGCTACAATTTTTGGAATTTATTAGTAGATCCATTACCACGAAATTGTCGTTTTCTCTTAGCACTAATTCTGTGTTTTAAGTTTCCCATTTTAAATGAAAAAAATTAAAAATTTTCAGTAATAAAAAAGGATTTAACAGAAACTTAGAAAGTGCTGCGCAATCGTAAGCAAATGTAAACAAACAATAACACACTCTTTTCCTGCCAAATTCTGGATAAAAATATTAGTGAAAACCTGTTGCCAATCAGATTTTTGAAGATTCTGAGAACTCAAATTCATATTTTAAAGTGTATAAATTTTCTACTATTGCATATTTAAACCATACTTTATAAAATAAAAATGTAAACAAACATTTTTTCAACTTCCGGAATGTAGACTTGTACTTCCGGTTTCAAAAAGTAGCTACCGAGTAAAATTCAAATCCCCTAACTTAAGTTCTAAATTAGATAGAAAAAAAATTTAAGCACCATTTTAAAGAAAAAGTTCAAATTTTAAAATAAAATCAAAATTTAAAAATCGAAAATTTCAGCGAAAATGACGTTTTGAAGGTGTATGGATACCTTAATAAAACAAAATAATTTAAAGAATCAATATAGACCTGCTCTAGTACATTATTATTTCTATTTAGAACTATAGAATATTTATGCTGTAGAATTATAACTACTTTTAAATTAAATATTTTTCATTTGGTTTTAAAGAAGAGTACTTTTGAACTACATTACTTTTAATGAACTCCATGTAAATTACATTATTAATTTGTTAATGTGGATTATTTAATTTTGCTATTTTACAGCTTGTATTTGAATTTAATATATTTTACTTGTTTCTTTTTTTGTATTAACAGAACTATGATTTCATTTAGAAATTCAAAAGTTTGTATAATGCATTGCATTTATCAATATGAAACTTGATAAATAATTCTGTTTATAATTCGCATGGAATAAATTATTCAAAAAGAACTCTATTCTGTTTTTCAAAGGAAATTAGTCATACGTATATTTGATGGCTGCAAAAAAAAAGTGTCTTTATGTTCATTAGAAAGAATTTTATTAATTTTGTATTATAAGAGAAAATAAACTATTTTAATTTTTAGAACTCAAACTTTAATGTGCACACATTTTATCTATATATTGTCATAATTAACATGCATGCGAGCGCCTAACTTGTCAAAGTGGCATAAATCATCAAGTTAGAATGGCATATGCTGCTTTGTTATGTTTGCAAGTGTTGCTTAGCGTTATAATGTTTGCAAGTGTTGCTTAGCGTTATAATGTTTGCAAGTGTTGCTTAGCGTTATAATGTTTGCAAGTGTTGCTTAGCGTTATAATGTTTGCAAGTGTTGCTTAGCGTTATAATGTTTGCAAGTGTTATTTAGCGTTATAATGTTTGCAAGTGTTAGTTAGTGTTATAATGCTTGTAAATGATATTAAATGTCACTGATTTTGTAACATTACTGCAAATAAATGTAATAAAACAGTGGAAATCCCCGCTGGATATGGAAAAAAATTACTAAGAGTAACTGCCACAGAAATGTTTTAATAAATCTTCCCTCATAAAAATGCATACTTTTATCAAAATATACCGAATTATTCTTCGATAATAATATTAACTAGGGAAAAAAAATTGCCAAATACGCCAGAACTAAACTTCATGCCAATTTATACACCAAATAAACTAGTGCACATCTAAATAATCAGTGTCAAAACCAAACGACAATTCAGATGAGATGTACTATTCAACACATCTCATGGAATAGGATTAGGTCCAAACTTTCCTCTATCCACAACTCGCACCAATATTTCTAAAGAGTAGACCACCTACGCAATATGATTGGATCTCACTCGAAACTCATCCTCCAATAGAGAACGGGGAGCCATCTCGAACTTTACAAATCACTTCCACAACTGTTAACTCGTCCGGAAACAATTATATCATAGGGAATAATGGGCAGAAGTGGTTGGACTCTGGGAAATTACTTTAATTTAAGCCCCGACTTCTCGGACCACGTTCTCGCTGGGTCGTAATAACCGCAAACCGTAATGACCATGTTTGTCCTCGGTGCTTGTCAAGAGGACCGTCCGAATTATGCTTTCGTGGTCATTGGGAAATGGAATAATATCGTTTGATGGAATATGAAACAAATTGATCTGTTTCAATATTAGATTTGATTTACTGGGTCTAACTAAGAGCAGTTTTGAATGTTTTGGTTTTTTTACCCAGAAGTAAAGAGGAATTGATATATTAATAATTAAAAAATGGTATTAAAACAAGCTGTGTGTTTTTGATATCAGAACATAAATATGATAAAACTAATTAATCTTTCATTTTTTCTTTCGCAAATAAAGCCATGGAAAAAAAATTATTAGTTCCGCCTTAATAGTTATACTCTAAATATACCGTATTACTATTTACATTGTTTTAACTGCCCTATCATAGTGTTTCTCAAACTGTGGAACGCAGTAGAGCCCACAAGAGGGGTGTTCTAAGGGTCCGGACTCCCCCCCCCAAAGCCCTTGAGTTTTTTTCGATTGATGATACCCCTATATATATATATATAGGATATATATATAACGTAAAATTTACTTAAGTACTTGTAATTAACAACCTATTTTAGTAATTAATGCTAATTATTAATTCAATAATTTTTTTATTGTTTTTTGTTAACAAAATCAGAACCAATTGGTGTTGTCCTGAGATATGGTACAAGTTGGGGGACTTTCGACCTTGAAAACCCCCTCCCTTGAAAATTTTTTGTGTGCGCTACTGGTGAGACACGATAACTCTACGGGGGGGGGGTGCGAGAATATTGAAAAGTCGTGAGCAAATAATTATTTAAAAAAAAAACTATAAATTTACTAAAAGTAAACAAAATACATTCTGACATAATAACAAATAAAATACATATTTACACTGATATAACCTTATAAATGTATCCTACTATTGCAAAATGTATTAACAATTCAAAAAGAGCAATTTTAATAGTTGCCAGTGGTCCAATAGGTTTGTCCTATATAAAATTATATACAAAAATTAACACCTATCTTAATAATTTGTAAGGTTTATGATTAATCCCTCAACTGCAGATTAAAAGTTACGCAATTTGCTCCCCAATACCACCATTTTCAACCAACGCAAGCGTATGTGATATATTTCGGAGGAGGGGGGTGATAAAAATAAGCAAATCCTCTGAAATAAGTAAATCCTTCGCAAATATTGTCAAGGTCCTTTTATTGCATCCAAAAGTCTTCGAAATAATTTTATGGATAACAGTGTACAGATAAGATCATACCTCGAAAAGACGTATATATACGTCCGCAATTAACGCTTTGTGCGAGTTAGACGTTTGTATACGCTGGTGGCAATTAACAGGTTAAAGTTGTATTGTACTTTTAGAGTCAAAGTATATTATTTTTGAATTCAATACATTGTTATTGAAAGGAAGGGGGGGGGCGTTATGAACATTATGATTTAATATTGGTTCGGAAATATTGAAAGCTTGAGAAGCACTGCCCAGTCATATCATCCTAATACTAGGATGTTAAGCAACCAGGCTTAAGAAAATATTAGGAACAATGCATGTTTGAAAACTAGTGTCTCTTTTACCGATTATATTAAGGGGGTAGGTTCACGAAACAGGATCTGTATCTCAGTAATGTTAAAAATAGGTATTTTTAAGGAACCATTTATAAACATTCTATTGAATAAAAATCTCTAATTTTCTTACTGAGTATTCTTTGAACCATAATACATATTTTAATCAGAGATTTTATGGGTAGGATGTCTAGTTATTTTTTTTAAATAATATTTTTTGCTCAAATCTGGTTTTTTTCCTCAAAAACAGTGAAATTTCATGTTTAATTCTAAAAATTAAGTCAGAATATTTTTCTGAAAAAATCCATCGATTAAAGTATGTATTAGAATATAATATAATTAATGCAGAGTTATAAGCTGTTAAATGCAGTAGTTTAGGAACAAATGTTCCTTATATGGTAAAAATGTTAGTTTTGAGAAAAATGGATTTTAGTAATGTATTTAGTAGACTTTGACAGGTGGGTAA
Organism: Trichonephila clavata; assembly: GCA_019973975.1. Classification (NCBI taxonomy): domain Eukaryota; kingdom Metazoa; phylum Arthropoda; class Arachnida; order Araneae; family Nephilidae; genus Trichonephila; species Trichonephila clavata. Next base: position 34,483 of record BMAO01019580.1, on the reverse strand, counting down.
AACATTTTCAAAAAATTACTAAAAATACTTCTACTACACGTAGAATGATAATTCTTGCACCATTAGAAGCGTAGAAATTCATATTTTATTAAAATGGAAAAAGTGAAAAATGTGTTTGAGGGCCGAAATTCATGGACCTACCCCCTTAACATTTAATTAGATTAAAGATGCCCTGTAATGACTTCTCGGTAGGTCAATGTCTTTTAATTTCTCCATTACTGTCTATTTCTTTTCAAACCCATCACATTGACATTCAATGATTGATTTCATTTTTATTGTTCTCCAACGAATAATGTAAGATGTACATCAATCATACAATTGCTACACACAATTCATAAATATACTAATCCTTCATAGCAGAACTCAAAATGTGTTAAATTATTTCTTGTAAATTTCATTTTACGAACCAATTACGTAAACAATTATGAACTAGACTTTAACAGCAAATAATTTACCTAAACTGATATGTTAAAATTGGATAACTATCACTAAAAATATTTGAAGAAAATATGAAATTAACCTGCCAAACGATATTTAAACAACTACTTTATTCCTAAAAGTGATTCGATGCTCTGTTCATAGATTGGTAAAAATGTAGTACTTTAAATGGCAATAAAATATTATTCTATTATACACATCTTATATATAGCTATAAAAACTTAAAGTTATGATTTCCTATAAACTAAATGTATTACACTATTAACATAAGCATCTATCTCTTCGGACACAGCAATACTTAAAAACAGAGAGACCAGGAACCATTCCACAAACTCTATTTTTACGATCCTAGCACAACACTCAAAGGTTGGAGAGAAAGCTGAGGTCATAACCCAACCGAGACATCCTCGCCTTAGCCCCTTGTCCATTGATTTTGTACCTCGCGTGCATCTGACCATTGGTCAGAATAATAGCCACGTGTACCACTAACTATTCGAAGGCTTGTCGGAGGAACGCTGAAAAGCTCTTAGAGAAATTCAGGCCTTTTATGAGGCTCGTAAAGTGTTAGGGGAGCAAAACTTTCCCAAGGGCCAGTTTTAAAGTGGAGACAAAGGACTCTTAATGGATAAGCTTATCTCAAAGAGGTATGCTAAGTGTATGTAAATGGTGGCAAGTGATGCTCGGTATTATGCCTATAAAAGGAGCTGTAATTCGGTGGCTCCGTTGGTGTGCAAATATAAGGAAAATTCTTTTAAATAAACACAGTTGTGGTAAATTCTATCCACAAACTGTGGTGAACGGTTGCGCCATTTTAATTTAAAAATTATGCATAGATGTAATGGTTTCAAAATTATATTTTTTTAAAAAATATGATTATGCAATTTTTAAAAAAAATTCTTCAATGCTAAATTTTTCTTTCTTTCCTTTGAAAATATATTCTATGTGAAAAAACCAATATTTTGTATTAAATTGACTAATGAGAGAAAACAATGAAAAGTAATAAATGAAACTTTAAAGATAAATTACTGGTTAAACGAAAAACACTTTTAAATTTGAGGTTAAATGAAAATGAAATTGAAAAACATGGTAGTCTCCAACCGGTGGTCCAGGGACCAATGGTTTTGACTGTAAAAAAGTTTTCATGGCCCTCAGAAAATTTGGAACATTTATATTTTTATGAAGATTCAGTTTCAATAATGGCGAGCAACAAAACATATAATGGAATACGGATTTTACTTTTCTTAAGAATTTTACCTACTACTTTAAATGAACTTTATTCTAAATTTGTGGAAACGAGCTACTTTTGCTATTTTTCGAAAGTGATAGTTGGAAAACCGTGGTTATTGTCTGTATATTACTTAAGTTTTGGGATCTTGCTTTGCCAGTTTTATACTTGTTTTTCATGTAGTTGTATGGAAATGTAAATAGAGCTGCAAATTAGTGACAATATTTCTTATGGTCATCAATTATATTAGTGGTCCATTTAGTATAAAATTATGCATTTAGAGGTACGTGGAGCTATGAAGTTTGGCGACAACTTCTCTGTATAGTCATTTATAAAAATACAAGGTTAGATCTGAAAACCGCTTTATAATTTTAAATTATGTCTTTGATTAATAGAAATTTTTAAAGGTTAGTAAAAAGTAATATTTTTTCATTTTATAAAAAAGCAATTTCTTCAAAAATTTCCATAAATTTTATTTTTTATTTATTAAATTTTTGTTTACGATAAGAAAATTATACTGTTCTTTTCACTAAGTTGTGGATTCAAATTTTATTCTATGCGAGGCAATATAGCAATTAAAATTTAGTATTCGACTCAAAAAAATGCTTACAATTAGTTAATGAAATACCTTTCTGATAGATGAAGTCATGATCGCTTGGTCACAATTTCCAATCATTACTAATGGCCACTGTGTATGCGCGTTTAATACGACAATTAATAGAAGCACTGAATCTTCAAACGGAAAGAAACAATTTGAAAAAGCACTTTTAAAAAATAAGAGCCAATTATTTAAGCAAAAATGGTAAAATGTATTTTTTATATTTTGTAATTTTTCATTGAAAAAAATGATAAAGCATAATCATTTTAACGTCATTTGTAAATAATTTTTAATATCAAAAGAAAGTTAAGTTATAATCAGTTTTAAGGAAATAGTAAAGTTCACAAATCTTGCCATAAAATCTGTTTAGCAGCAGCATTAAAAATTTTAAAATAAGAGAAAAAAATAAAAAAGATCGCCTAGTTTTATTAATCCTTATTAAATAATAATTGACCAGAATTTTAAAAAAAATTGCTGAAAACTGGATAATTTAAGAAAAATTACAATTTTGTAAGATACTAGTTTAGGAATTAGGCGACGAAGTTAAAAATGACACCGATAGCCAATTTTTCCGTGTTTGAGCACATACATAATTACAAAATATCATACTTACAGAAATAATACATCTAATTTGAAGCCAAAAATTTTAATTCGCCAAGCTGGCGATAAACAAGGATGACAGAAATGAAATCTAACAAGAAATTTAAAAAAAAATGTTTAGTAAATCGAAAACAGACTAATGTAACGTAATTGAAGGCTTGCTTTAAATGCAGTAGCTTACATTGTATTCAACTCAGAAAATACATTTATGCGCAATAATGCCCATAGATGTTAATACAATTTCTGCAATGCAGACAAGTTTCAAAACAAATGAAAACACTACAATTTAGATTGTTTTGTACGTTAAAAATAATGGTTGGAAATTTTAAGTTTACCCGATGAAAACTGCCTTTTAGAAGATATCATTAATATTTGTCTGAGTTGTGCTCCTGAGTATTGTTAAATATAGGGATAAACAGGGAATAAAGGGAAAAATAATATAGGGAATTAAATATAGGGAATTACATTAGGGATAAATCGTGTTATGTTTTGGGTATTTCAATAATACATTTGTGTTTTTTCATCGTTATTACTTAGTGTCTTACATAATGGTATCGTATTGATTACACTTCTGGTTTGTTTGTTACTTAGTTACTATGTTAACATGTTTCAAATATTCTAATGTTTTAGCATAACGTATAATCAAACTAATGTTTAAAAAGTTTTTTGTAACATAAAATGCACATTTTTATGTTTTTCCTCTTTTATAATAGAATGCATGCTTATTATGAAAAATGAGTAAGATGCATTTTCATAAGAATGTTTTATTAGATTGAAAGTTCTATAGAAGTATTATATTTAAAAAATGTGTGCAATATATACCACCTACGGGTTTCACAATGTTTTATTATATTTTTCTTACAAATGAGTGAAAATAAAGTACAAACTTTATGTATAGTTGTCTAAAACAATAAAATCTTGGTTAATTCATCTTTCCCAAATTATCCACACCCGAATTTGTGACATTCATATTCAAGCTGGTTTTAACATGTATATATCGTCATTGCGTTGCATAATGTAATATTAAATAAGCTCTAACGCAGGGGTCGGCAACCTTTTAGCTGTGACGTGCCAAACCAATCTACCAACACGATTCAGCGTGCCACACAGTAGGATATTTTTGAAACAGTTCGATTGCCGTAACAATGCATGCAAAATTTGAGAATATATGTCAATAGTTTAAATAACTGCATTTATATCATATTAATTATGCATCTTTAAAGATATTTCTTATATTTTATGCTGTTTATTTTGACGTTATAACTATTTCTGCAATAAAAATAAAAATAATTAAAATTGTACACATATTATTCATTTTTAAACATATTTATTGAAATATTGAAACAAGATATAGACAACGTAAAATATAAGTATTTTCATTCATTACAGTTAAATAAAAAAAGTAAATAAAAAATTTTAATGCGAACCTAATGCTTACACCGTTCTACATTCATATCGCAGAATCAGGGGCATAATGTATGACTTTAAATTTAATACGATCCTGAATATTCAGTTGCTTAACAATTTCTTTGCAGACTCGAAATACTTTTTACTGTGATATGTAGAACCAAAAGCGGAAAGCAGAGTACATGCAATTTTCTCTTTTCAAATAATTGAATTTCTCCAGCAATGACATTCATTAATTTACAAAATAGCTGTAAATTTATCTTTAGTGTTATGTTTCAGATATTTTCGTAACTCCGTAAATGTCCATAATTCTCAAAATATTTGTCAAACAACTACCATCCCTTAAAATATTGACAAATTTGTAGAGTAGTGCAGAGGGCCACTGCGACATGCATCACGTGCCACTGGTTGCCAACCCCTGCTCTAACGGTTTCAATAAATTCAATTCGTTTTCAGCAAACATTTGATTAAGTTGCCAGTGTTTCTTTCAGCGTTCATCACAAACCTCTAGCTAGAGTGTTATTGAAGAATGTGATTTCAGGTTCTTAAAATAAGTAGTTCCTTCTGTGGCATGAAGGTAGCCACGCAAGATGAACCAAATTATTCCTGTTATTTTTACTTATTATTTTATAACTTTCATTCTTTATTATATTTTTAAAGCATGTAACAATGGGTTTGTCTTTAGAGAAAGAGGCCCTCAGAATGAGACTGAAAATCAATGAGATAAGACTAAGTACATGATTTGCACTAAATCTTGTTTTAACAATTCCCACTTTAAAATTGAAGAGTATAAATTTGAAGTTGTTGAGAGTTTCACTAATTTAGGTTAAGAAATTAACAATAAAAACGATTGTACTACTGAAACCCAAAAGAGAGTTACTACGGCTAATAGCTGTCTTAATGGAATACGAAAATATATGAAATCGAATTTAATCAAAAGAAAAACAAAAGTTCTATTTTGTAAAAGACTCTTAAGATCAATATTAACTTGTACATGTGAAACATGGTCTATGTCTCGAGCCAATGAGAACATAAGCATCTATGAAAAGAAGATCTTTTTTATTTTTGGAGGAATTCAGGAAAATGGAACGTGGAGAAGGAGATCAAATTTCGAGCTCTATCAATCATGTAAAGAATCTGACATCGTTAACTTTATCAAGTACAACGAATTAAATGAGCAGGCCACGTTGCCAGAATAGACGAAGACCACCCCACTGAAAAAAAGTCTTCAATACACTACCAATTGGCACACGAAGAAAGGGCAGGCCTAATTTTAGATAAATTGATGGCCCAGAAAAATATCCTAGTTTTGAGAACTAAGAATTGGAGAGCACTTGCAGGAAGAAGGCTAGCCTAGAAAACTCTTCTCGAGAAGGCCAAGGCCCACCCTGGGCTGTCGAACCACTGAGGAAGGAAGGAGCAATATCTTATTCCCCCACACACGAGTTTGATTCTCCCTATATATAACTCAAGTTTTCTTTTGTGAACCTAAACAATCACTTTAATCTAGAACAATGTCTCTAAAGAGTGTTATCAAATTCGACCGACAACGTGAGAAAGGTGTTAGTAGGCAACATGGGGATGACAAATCAACATAGATGATGGGGTCACAAACCACGTTTAATCAGAGTAATTCGCAAATACAGTTATGAAAGATGTGATGTCGAATAAAATGAATGGAGGCAGAAGGAGGTAAGAAAATAATTAGACTTAAAGCATCTTTACAATTACAGCAATGCATCACGACTCGACATCCGAAATGCAACAAGAGGCTGTCACGGAAATTGTTAGAAGTTGCAGCCTTGTAGATCATGGCAGAGCCAACCCCAACTGACAAAGGATTGTCCGATGCGTTCAAACAAATCCAATTGCATTTCTGGCGTCAAGCTGTTGTGCAATGTTAGTATTGTAAACATGCTTTATATCATTTTACCTCTTATTGCGCTTCTTCATTGCACTATACATCAGGCCCTTTGTAACTGTTTTTGCGACTTACGCGGTTTGCGACCCCATGTGTTCCATGTTGATTTGTCATCTCCATGCTGCCTACTATCACCCCTCTGAAGTTGTCCATCAGATTTGGCAACACCCTATATACAAACTTGAAAGTTACTGCCGAATAGTATATAAATAGTGTGGGATATATCATAATATATATAATTATGGAGAATAGTGGATATTAGTGCAGTGCTTCTCAAACTTTCTATGTATGTGGCCCAATTTTCAATCATAGTTTTTGTGATGCCCCACTCCATACAATAACAATGTATTTAGTTCAATAATAACGTACTTTGACGCTAAGTCTACAATACGACTAAAATTATAAACTGTATAAATTATCAAGATAAGTTTTAAGTTTTGCATGTAACTTTGTACAAGCCCATGGGGTCACTAGTAATTATTAAACTTTCTCTAAAACTTAGTACTGTTAAATTGAATATCAAATACATTGTACAGTACTGATGCATTCATAAGTATATTATATCATTGTGAATGTGTATTTTTTATTATCAGAGAAATTATTTGTGTGGTTTAGATTCTTTTCAGTAACCCCCCCCCCCCGATAGGATTATCACGCCCTCCTAGGGGGCTCACCCCACAGTTTGAGAAACGTTGTATTAGTGTAAGGTATTGCCACATTAATTACTGCCTAAATCACATTTGCGTACTTTTGCACGGTACCAGATCATGGTAGATTGCAATTTTATCAACACTAAGAAAGGTTGAGTCTCACCATCAGACAAATACCAATTGATGCTTACCCTTCAGCTTGTCTTGTCCAATTATCGTGTTCTCATTTCTAACGAACAACTTAATAAAAGCAATTTGATGCCAATCTTGTAGTCAAGTTCAGTTCAATAGTTTAACCACCTATGATGCGTTCGAATCCTCCCGGGATCAAACTAACGAAGGGGATTTCCACTTAAACCAACATGAGAAGGTACGTAGACAAATATACTACAAATATAAATACAAATATTAATGAACTTTAAAAAGAAGGTTCACTACAGGCATGAATGCGTGAATGAGAGTTAAATTACAGTCACACTTGAAAGCTGCAAGAAGGCTATTAGCGACGGATCGCATAATTTTGAACTGTGGTCAAGTGCCTGGACCAAACCTGAGCTAGTACCCTGCCCCTCTCCTAACATCTGAAGATATAACTCGACACCTTCTACTATGTACGCGCGTAGCTTACCTCTGGAAAAAAATGATTACTTCAGTCCGAAGGCTGTTACTGGCTTATATAGATACCACCGCCACATTTCCACACCTTACTGACGGAAGGACGTTTGAGCCTCGACAGATTTAACGTGCAGTGACCCCTTCTACAAGGCGGGTTTTCAGCGGTGCAGGGTTCGAACTCATGACACCAGTCACTATTTCGTGACCTTGACAACTAGGCTACCCCTACCTGTTAATACAAAAATGAGCAAATAACAAGCAAAGTTGGAAAAATAGTGAAATATTAAATTTGGTATTTTTGAAATATACTTCATAGCAACAATTCTAATAGTTGACAAAATTCTGTTTATAGGGTAAAAAACATTCCACAAAATCAATATCTAATGCAAATTATATATTATCACGAACCTGCATGCAAAATTAAATATTAGAGTTCAATTCATTAAAAATTTTGTATATCAAATTTTGGAAACTGAACATGATATTTTGTTGGAAGTACAATTTGTAGTAAACAACAAATAAGCGTTAAGCAAATACATCAAAGTAAACTTCTGCAAAAAATAATAGACTAATTTTATTTTCCCTTCGGTAGAGTTTAAAATCCTAATGCCAGACGTGTATTGTTTACGAATATGTGTGGTCAAGCGACAATGACATTTAAACTGACACTGTATATCTTTCAATATTTCCCAATTCTTCCTCGCGAAAGCCCCTTCCCTTGATTATTCTGTAAGATGATGACATATAGTAAATATTTAAACAGCTAGATTATCAGCCACCTCTACATCTTTCGTGGGAGTAAATCTCCGAATTGTTGCCCTTTGGCTAAAAATCTCAATTAAATTAACCAAAGTAATGACCACACATTCATTTGAAGCATAATAAATACACATAATTATTCTTATTCCAATAGGTTTAATATCTCTGTATAATTATTTTTTTATAAAATGAAAAAAAAAAAATTAAACTCCTAAAAGAATTTAAAAACAATCAATAGGTTTTTGAATATGTGTTTCAAACAGAAAAAAATATTTTTGTTCAAGAATAATAAGAGTTCATTGGTCTTTTCCATTCAATAATCTTTTTCTAGATTTCAACTATATATTCGGTAACCATAGTGATTAAGTATATCAAACGGAAATATATTAAGATAAAAGCTTACATAATTGAAGAAAAACAAGATAATTATCAATATCGCCTGATATTAAAATGTTCTTGTAGCGACTCTATACACTTACAATACTGCAGATTTAATTTGAGTATAGCAATAAAATTCCTTAAAAGCATTAGTCATTTGTAAATGTATTGCTAAAAGCAATAATTAAATAAATACATAGTTTTTTGCGTAATATTTTTTTTGACATTTTTAGAAATTTAAAATTTTGCTCAAATCTCCAGAACTATTTCTTAATTTCTATAATTAACAAACAATGTTTAGAATATTATGTTTTATGTAATAAGTGAGAGCAAAACCGGTTATTATTCAAACTAATCTAATATCGTACAAAAAAAATCTCAAAGATAGAACGTCAAATGTTTTTCTGTTTATCAACATAAATCAGTTATTTCCATTTATTGGTTACAGACCTCGTATTTTAGAACCATGGTCACGGGATGAGGACATCTATAAGCTGGAAACCCCTTTCCAAACTTCTACACCACGGCAACGGGAATACCGGAGACTCAAAACCGTGATTGGACAAAAATAAAGCCGAAACAAATCCGTGACCATTACCACAATATATTAAAGGATTAAGAAACAAGATAATATTTTTCATTGTTGCTTCTTAGCACGACATTAATAACCTACATTCGCTTACTCCTGATTGGACTCATCACAATGCATTGGTGTGGCATTTTTTTTAAAGAGATTATGAGGTGCCAACTGAATTTTTTTTCTTTGTCACTTTTTGCTCCTAGACCCAAAATTACAATACTACCATCCAATAGTTTTAGTATTGTTTTCATGTGCAATTATTGTAATCTCGATGTTTTAGAGGTAGCGAGTACACTTCGTAAGCTTAAGTTTGCGGCTTCAAGTCCTGAATTAGTCGATAATTATCTGGATGCCAAAATCGTAGGCAGGCATGTCATATGATTATGGGGCATGGAAAGATTTGTTCAGCATCCTTCGGGCTCTGGTAATGTGAGTAAAATTAAACCACTACAATTTTTGGCATCTGACAAGAGTTTGAATTAAAATTAATCAAGCGTCCAAATTTGTTGCAAGATGCACTACTAGATGGAACCACCAAGAAATGGCTGTCCCATTTGGTTACTTGTCGTAACTGCAAAGGCTTAGTGGCCAATTGCAGCCCATTAGGGTAGCGTTTCTCAAACTCTGGGGGCGCGCAACCTTAGGGGGGCGTGATAACTCTACAAGGAGGGGCGAGCATATTAAAAAATCCTAAACAAAAAAATTTAAAAATTTTTTTAATTTACTGAAAATAAAAGAAATGAAGTACATTTTGACATAAAAAATAAAGTGCGCATTTACACCGATGTAATAAACTTATAAATGTATCAGAATGCACAATGTATTTCATAATAATTTTAACAAAACCTATAAGAAGTTTTATAATTTCCAATGTCCCCATGGGCTTGTCTTATATAAAATTTTATATAAAATTAACAATTATCTTGATGATTTGTATGGTTTATAATCAACTGTTGATAAAAATTTACGCGATTCGCTCCTAAAATCAACATTTTACACATGGGCACACGTATGTGATATGTTGGGGGAAGGAAAAAAAGGAATATATATATTAAGCAAATTCTAAGAAATAAGAATTCTTCGCAAACACACTGTCACGGTCCTTTCATTACGTTCCAAAGCCTTCGGAATAATTTTATGGATAACAGTACACACAAAAGATTGTACTTCGAAAAGACGTATATGTACGTCAGGGGTAATTACAGCTTTGGTGAGCGAGACGTTTATATACGCCGGTGGTATTTAAGACGTTAAGGTAGTATTGTAGCCCTAGAGTCAAAGTAAAGTATTATTGACTTTAACCTCATTGTTATTGTAAGGAAGGGGGGGGGGTCGTGATGAAAATTATGGTGGAATACTGGGTCACAAATAGTGAAAGATTGAGAAGCACTGCATTAAGGGAAAAAGTATTCAATAAATTTATAATTACCTATAAGCCAGCGGTTCTCAAACTGTGGGGCGTGACAACTTTACGAAGAGGGCGCGAGCATATTGAAATGTCGAAAACAAAAGATTATTTAAAGAAATTATTAATTTACTGAAAGTAAACAAAATACATTTTGACATTATAAAAAATAAAATACACATTTACACTGATTTAGTACACTTATAAATGTATGAGTACTGTACAATGTATTTTATAATTAATTTTACAATACTAAGTTAAGAACAAGTTTGATAATTACCAGTGACCCCAAGGGCTTGTATTAACACTTATCTTGATAATTTGTATGGTTTATAATTGATCCTTTAACTGCCGATTAAAATTTATACGATTCGTTTCCCAAAGCTATCGTTTTCCATGTAAATGCGTGTAAGTGATTTTTTTAACGGGGTGGGAAGAAAAACAATGAATAAGCAAATCCTCTGAAATAACTACATACTTCAAAAATACTCTCAATGCCTTTTTATTGCATCCCGAAGCCATTAGAATAATTTTATGGATAGCAGTGCACAGAAAAGATCGTACTTCGTAAAGACGTATATATACGTCCAGACAATTAATGCTTTGGTTGAGCGAGACGTTTTTACACCAGTGGTAGTTAAGAGGTTGAAGTCGTATAGTAGCTTTAGCTTAAATGTATAGTAGTGTTGAATTTAATTCTTATTGTATAGAGGGGGCAGCGATGAAAATTATGATGGAATAATGAGTCACAAACATTGAAAGTTTGAGAAGAACTGTTATAAGCCTATAATAATAGATTCATTAAACTATATTATACAATATATACAAGAGAAAAATATAAGCTCCATGCATAATGTAATATACAATTCTACACCTGACTTGGAAACAAAATATCTACATCTCTCCGACTTAACTGCAACTGTATTTACGCTCAAACTACCATGGAATTCTCTCACACAGTAAACTAGACCTGAGCGAATTGCATCCAGAATGAGGATTTCTGTCACAAGTTTCTTTTTTTGCAAATGGCACTTTTTTCATTGCCTCTCCCCTTCTTTTTTTGCTGACGTATTAAGACTGGAGATTTCCATGCTATATATTTCTTTCCTCTGTAAATTCCACCGCTTCTCGCTCAGGTGCAGCTATAGGAGCAACAAGGCTTCACTTTGTTGACTTGCAATTTAGATTTCAGGTTCCGTTGTTGAATACATACATATTTTACTCAATGTGTCTGTTATAAATTCGGAAATAGTTTTAGTAAGGAAGGGAGAAAATCTAGTTTAAAATGCAGTGCGAGTTCACTTATTTTATTTACAGATTTTTTTCTTTATTTCTTACTTGGGCTTATATATAGGATGGAATTTCACAGTTTCGTTTTTGAAACACTTTTACAAATTCAATTATAATATATGTTCCGAAAGCGACTATAAACATGGGGTCGTATTGTTTTTTTATCCCCATTTATGTGCTTTTTCTAGGATACTTATTTAAGTTTTTAATAAATTTTTAAAATCTAAAATTTCGCGTGTATTTTCGGAAATAACAAAGATAATTTTTACAGGATCATTTTTATTTGTACTGTTTTTAAAAATATATTTATATCTATTTATTTATATCTGTTTTGATGGTTTCTATTAACCTTAAAGATAGAATTTATAAACTTGTAAGTGAGAAATTGAACAGTACTTTGCAAGAAATGAAATATATGTAGATTTGTGAGGAATTAAATTTTAAGCTTATTTTACTTATGGTTTTTGAAAAACTCTGAATTCATGTCTCCCATTTCAGCATTTTGAATATGAAATGAAGGGTTTTTGAATCATGTGTGTGATGTATATCTCGGTACAAAAATTAATAATTCAAACATAATATACAATTTTTTACAAAATTCAATATCGTTCTAAAAATTTTTCTAAAATGTAACGATTTAATGTTAATAAAAGAAATATATACAAATCAATACCAAGTCTCTTCAGATGTTTAATAATGATATATGTAAGCACTAAATACAGCCATAAATTCGAAAGACACTGCTGTATTTTCTTTAATACAACAATCTCCAGAACTATTATGTTATTTTCATATATTTGTGAAAGATATTTTTCTGATATTTGTGTTTCAGTGACATCTATATAAGAAATAAATTAGGTTGTTAATAATTTTTTCCAAAGTTTTCAAATTTCGTACATATTAGTTTTACATAGATTGCTAGAGTTTTAGAAATTTGACGATCGCAACAAATCTAGTATTCATTAGCTATAAAAACAATATATTTGTGCTACATTATATCGTAGTTGTTGAAGAAAAATATTTGGTTTATAAGATAACTGAAAGGAGTTTTTATTGCGGGGTCTTGGGTGGTAAAGGCCGATAAATGGTAAAATATAATAAATTTATATATATATTTTACCCATAATGTAGAAGCAAAACTTAAAATGGAGTGTAAATAAATCCTTTTTCTCCAGTCATAAATTTTCTTACAGCTGTTAAATAAATTTAAGATACTATTATCTCTAAAATTTATTTAACCTTTCGTCGTATGCACCTCTAAGCGAAACAAAACAAGACACGCATGCCCTAAGAGGCCATCGAGATATTTTGACCTCCTCTTTAATCAATTTTAATTCAAAGCACTGATAGGCCTAGAGTAATGTTTATGGAAAGCAAATACACCAAATTGTTTGAAAAAGAATCAGTTTAATCCACAAAACTAAGAATAAACTAAAACAACCAAAATCGCTAATTTCACACAAAATGGAAATTGGACTAACAGAGAATTATAAAAGAAAAAATGGAACACTAGTATAAAGTCTTTTTAAATGTGAAACTATCATTGAAATGCATTGTAATATATCCCATAACAGGCTTATTTTGAGTAAAATGAATGGTTGCACAGTAAAAATTTCTTTAAAGAGTCACCTTCGAAGTTATAACTCAATCGGACGCACTCAACCTCACAAGCTAGAGAGTGTTTGAGCAAACGGGTGAGGGTTGAAGATAGGAAGGATGTCCCGCTCAGTCACTAAGTGTAAGAAGGGCATTTAAAAACCTTTGCTGGCCTTTACTGTGTGTAAAGGAGGGTTAAGAATGTGTATAATATTTTCTAGTTATTAATTTAAAGATATTTTATGCGTATTTTAAAAAGTATATTCGATGCGAAGAATTTAATTATTGAAAACATGAATATATTAATTATTTATAGCATATCTCAGAAAATATAACATTACTAAGGTGATTAATAGAAACCATACAAAATTTTAATGTCCATTGCTTATTATTTAAAATATATTTGCAACCAACTCCATGCTAACTATACCGAATAAGATATGGGGAAAGAAAAATTATAGTGAATATAAAATATTAAATTTCCCTGATGCTTAATAAAGTATCAGGGAAACTAACTAGAATTATACTTTTCTTGTTGCTAGGCAACGTAATACTTACGCAGACGTCATTTCAGCTTAACTTAATGCTATCCAGATACAATATAATATAATCCGATATGAGAATTGTATCAGAGAATGAAATGTACTTTCGAAAATCTACAGTATTTTTCCCTTGGTATTATAAGTTAAAAGAATTATATATGATATATGACTTTTCACACGATATATGACTTTTTTTTAATTCTAATTTATTTCGCAGATCCTCTCTTTGTATATTTTCAAGAATCTTGATAATACTGAAATTCAAAGATGAAATGAAACTCAATTTGCAAACTATTTTCCTGCATGAAATGTTTCCTTAAAGACCTTAGATTAGTAGGAAATTTCATTAATATCATTTTACAATAAAAATTTGTAGTAATTTGAAAGTGAGGTATAGCACTGGCACAGAATCACGTGCTCTGGCTTAAATTTGTTGGGACAATTTATCAAGATTTATAAAAAGTATTCTATTTAATTTTCCTTTTTTTCCCCCTTTTTCTGATACTGAATCAATATTTCCCCCCTCATTTTTAACCTTTTCCTTGTAAACTTTTACTAAGTAAATATAAAAACCCCAAAAGTTTTATCACGTCTTCATTTTTCTTCGATTAGCAGGCGCAAATCCTACTGTTTTACCACTGAATTTAGTTTATAAAAATTAGGTGACGTAGCAATTGGTTAATTAAGTGCGTAAGCTTCAAGAAAAAATGTCAATATTTGGAAATAATAGCACTTGCTGATCAATAAAAGAAACTAGTTCTCAACTGATGAATTGATTATTTATAGACATCCACTTTCAAAGCAACATGAGAATTAAGGCTTTCAAAGACATTATGGCCTAATGTAAAAGCAACAAAATTAAGTACTACTTCAAATATATATCAGTCTCATCATTTGACCCCTGTTCGGAACTACAATATAAATATTAACTTCTTTGATTGCCAAATAAAAGTTTCGCACCTTGCTTCCCAATGTCACCGTTTTTCATATACGAGCAAGTATGCTTTGTAATGGGGGAGGAGCAAAAAAACTTTTCTATGAAATAAGTAAATCCTTTGCAAACACTGTCAACACTGTCACTATATTCCGGAGCCTTAGGAATAGTTTTATGGATAGCAGCCCAAAGAAAAGAATAGTATTTCGGAAGGGCGAATATATACGTCCGAGGCACGTGATGCATTGGCTGAGCGGGTCTGATATTTAAGATGGCAGCACTTAAAAGGTTAGTTCCTAAATTTGTGAGTTGATTTGGATTTTTGTTTACGCGCATCACTCTATGAAACATTGCAAGGGCTTTTTACTTCTTAATTTTGCACCGAGGCCAATAATGAATACAACGTCTGAGCAGGTACCAAACCTTTAGACTCTGCCGAAAAGAGTTTGAACCTCGATAGATTTAACGTGCATCAGCCTCTCTACAAGGCGCGTCTTCTGTGGCACTAAATTTCGAGCCCACAGTTCGACAACTCAGTCATCAACTTCGTGAGCATGACGCCTCGGTTTCAGCAACCACGCAGCACTCGCGAATCTCTCGAAAAATGGTTTCCAAACGTTATTACAACGCTTCCCTTTGAAATAATTCTTAATTTGGGGTCTCCATAGGGGTGGTACCCAATTTCTAATACAGTAGATTTTGAATTAAGAAAATATATGGCATATATATTGCATTTAGAATCAGGCCAAATTTAAATGAATATTTTTAAAATGTTTTTACATGTCCCTTTACTTTTCATTTGTAAACTATTTTTTGAAACTTATCAGAAGGGCACATCTAATAAGGAAATTAGTGATGATATCACAGACTGCAAGCCTCATTTGATTCAACAAAATTATCACTACTGCCCGGTAAGCAAAAAAAGCCACACATAATAATTTAAGTATTAAATAATTTTAGTACATGAATTTTCTCACTATGCAAAATTTGATAACCAATTCCATTTTCACCAATGAATTATTACTTTTCGTTGTGTTTTTACCCATATAGCATTAATATTTTAGCAACCAGTAGTAAAATTACGTACCGTCCGTTCCTAACACAGAAAAAATCCGTTTTACGGAACAAAAGCACAATACATTTATTTACGTTAATCTTATTTTCTTATGATAGCTATCAAGTATCAGGCAAGTTGATATCCAAGAAAATACATTGATTGGTTTTTAAAGTTTTTTTTTTTGTGAAGTAAAAATCGTTCGTTTCTCTTTTATACCCTCCACTCTACATATTTATTGAAAACAGGTAGTAGTAAATCTAAACTAAGGACCACTTATAAACATCACTAGTTTTAAGTGAATGTTTTTTTGTTGTGCCTTAAAATATAAAAAAAAAATATGCCAGTTTTGCTTGATATTCAATACTTTTTAGCTTGTTATGATTTTTATATAAATAAAACGTTAATTGGGCTAACAGTTGAAAGATGATAGATAAATCAGAAATAACTGTACTCATTTTTGAAGTACTCTGAAGGGAAAAAAATCAGGCATAGTAAAGTTCGCGAACATTTACTTGATAGGCATTGGCTCGTTGAAAGAAATGAGCTTGACATTTTTAATCTTTTGGGTGAAATGGACTTCGATTTTTTATCGCAATCCGTCGAATAATTAATGCCTTAACTGCTATCGGCGTATATATAAGTTAGCTGCTCCGGATGTATATATACGTCTTTCCGAAAAACGATCATTTTCTTTAACCCGCGGTCACTCGCGCCTGTTTTTGTACCGTCGTTACTCACGGGGTGTAGAGAACACCCCAAACTTTTAACACGTTTATTTAAATATGAAAAAAAAAAATTAAGTCAATAATGATGCACATTTGTAAAATACAAGATGTTTTTGTATGATACAAATAAAAATATTACATTTATTTTACACAAATTAGACTGACATTATTTTAAAATAAACCTGCAAAATTGTCGTTTTAAAATGCATAATTTTGTTCTTTTTGTAAACCACGAGAAAAACGTTTATACCAGTAATAAACTTACTTCGTAATTAATATTAAGGATAGTAGAAATTAAAAAACAAATATTTTAATCATTTTCCAAACATGCAAGAGCAGACTATAAACATAACTCCATTGCTCGCGGAAAGTTCTCAGTACCCCAGATAAATATTTGAAGGTCGTTACGTTCCAACCGTCCGAGCGAGAATGATTAAATCATGCCTGAAGGTTCAAAGACCTAAAATGAGCAGCTACTGAAAAAATCGCGGTTCTGAGCATTCTTTTTGAAATTTTAGGAGGCTTTTCTTGTCGTTGGGGTGTACAGAGCACCCCGTGCGAGAGATCGCGGGTTAAACTGTTATCAGGAAAACTATCCCCGAAGCTTTGGAGTGCAAGAAAATGACCTTGACTGTATGTTTCCGAAGGGTTGACCTATTTCGGATAAAAATTTAATTGTTTATACCTTTTCTCTCCCCCCCCCCAATATGCCGGATAGGCGTTCCTATGTGAAAAACATTGCCATTACGGAGCGAGTTGCTTAACATTTAATCGGTAGTGAATAAGTTCAGGTATTTGTCGCATATCTAAGTTTTCCAAACAAATGTAAATAAATAAAATATACTCTTAAATTACACGTTTCGTAGCATCAACTTAAGCAAATATGGCACCAAATATTGTTCACTTACTTAAATTTTACCAGTTGGATGTAAATAAGAAACACGACATTGCTATCGCTTTGCAAAATAAAGTTGGTGAGAGGAGTTAATTGAGATTTTTGTTATAAATATGTCCGTTATTATAAGGAATAGCACTGATAACCCGATATCTAAATTTATCTAAAATTGCCCTTGTGATTACGTTATAAAGAAAGTTTCGCATACGCCTTCGTAAAATTCAGTAATTTAAACCCGATAAAAAAATTTGCGATAAATTCACAATTCTTATAATTCTTCCAAACAATTTAAAATATAGCTTTTTTTTAGTTGGTGCCCCCCCCTCCCTCATCCAAATGCTTAGTAAACTACTAGTAGAATTTCTTCTAGTGTATTGGTGGATATGGTCAAGGTCTCTTTTAGGGGATGTCCAGAGTTCGAATCTTGGGGCCTTTGAAGACTCACCCTGTAGAGGAGGTTGATGCACGCGTTAAATCCTTAGAGACAAATGAATAATTGAGTGAATATTAGCGTTGCGCTACTCAGCCACTAGAGGGCTTTTAACCACGGTTTAGTGACGAAGACGATACCGAAACTGGCACCACCTCTCCTAAACTTCCATACTACAACAACTGGAGGATGTATTAGCCCCGACATATTTAACATTCATCGACCTTCTATGCATGGCACGTCCTCAGTGATACTGGGCTTGAACTCATGCCACGACAGAAACGAGTCCGTTGCCTTGACTACAAGTTTTCCACGGCCACATGTAGAGCCCAAAGTTCTCTCGTTGGAGTAGTTTTGGAAGTACAGTAGAACGCCGTTTCTCCGAACGTTTAATATCCGGACCATCAAATATCCAAACCAAAGTCCGGATACGTTTTCGAACAGTGCAATGTTCAACATTTGTTTCCCGCGAGGCCTAAAGTGACGAGAAAACCCAAAGTGAGGGATGTTATGGGAATTTCAGTTGTGTGATTTGGTAAACATCTGCGCGCAATATTAGGTCAGTTTTGTGAGGGGGTGTATACGTACTTTTTTCGTTGAGTTTTGTTGATGTAGAAACCTGGATGGCATGCGATGCAGAAGACTGGATTGCAAATGTTAAATAATGACTTCCGTGCAAGAAGAATCCGACCCTGCCGACGATGAAACGGACGAAGGCAAGGACAACTACAGCGAAAGTAGCAAGGTTTCATCAAATGCTGCCGCGTTTCTGCGTTAGAGACAGCTATGGAGTGGTATGAACAACAATCAAAGTGCTGTCCTATTTAACTACTGCTGCTCAAGAGAATCAGAGACCTTGCAGTGAAAAAACGAAGGTGTACAATGGTACAGCGAAAAAATAAATGATTATTTTCCACAGTTACGGTGAAATTGGGGTTGAATTTCAATATTTGTATAGGGTTCAGTATAATTTAATACATGGAACTCATTCTGTTTTCGGTTATCCGAACAATCTCGTATTCGAACGGTGTCCAGTCCCAATTGATTCGGATAAACGACGTTCTACTATATGGGGAGGAGAGTGCAAGCTTATCTGTCACTCTTGTCACTTAACTACCAGTCAAATTGACAAAGTCCATCCCCAACAGCCCTCGTATGCTCTTTACAGTGTGACATTAAACACTCTCTCATATTCCAGAGAAAAATAATTTGATTTTCTAATTACATGTTATATAACAATTGCTTTATTTAAAGCGTCCATACATGAAGCAGCCTTCATGTTTTCGAACTTTTGACAGGCGTTGTAGAGTCATGGGCTCGATACCAAGCGCCATAGGAAACAATCCTCGTAGAAAAGCTGATGCATGTTGAATTAATCGCAATGCTCAAAGTTTTCACGTTGGTTTGCTCTGATAATTTGGAGTGTGGGTTGTCAGCTTAGGAGTCACCCTCGTCAATTGACCAAGGATTGAAATTATAACCACCTGTAAACACAGCTTCCAAATACGACGTCAATAAACTGAATCAAATCTTTGTCTGAAAAATTTGCATAACTGCTTATGACACGTATTGGTTCCAACGCATAAAATTTCATTTAGATTGATAATCACGAAATAAAACTCTTATAATGTCTACCAAACCTTTAAATATTTTAAAGTTCAATAAAATTTAATTTAATATGATGGCACAATCTTTAAGCGAACGTATATTTCATTAAATTGGATTTGCAATGGAATTAATTAGTTTTTTTTATAAATTGATTTTTGAATTTTTAGATTAAACTTTTCCGGCTATTCATTTTTGCCGTATGTAAACTTAAATATTTACGTTTTATAAAAGATGAGAGTTAAAAATGAAGCGTTTAAAACTTTCCTTTAATACTAATATATAGTTTTTATTATAGAGAAATATTTATTCCATAGGACGTTCATAAATAAATGAATTCCCTCGAATATGCTTTATTGATTTAAAATTTATCTTTCCTAAAGTATGAAATGTATTTGAATTTTTACTTGACATATTCTCGGTGTGGTAAGAAAATTAATTTTATTTCGATGTGTCAAAAATTTGTGGTTTATTAATTGTGCGAATGTGAACAAACCATGTCAAAAAAAGATGGCTTTTCTATCTTCATCTGGATTTGAGAATTTAATTATAAGTCTATATAAATCTGCAATCCAATATTTGAACTTGCTTTGTTTTGTTAAAATGGATTAAAAATAAAAAGAAAGCAATACGTGGAATTTATACCCAAGATAATATTTATGGAAGAATTATTATTTATATAATGTCTGGTATATATTTATCTATACAGCAACGATAATTTCCAAATCTTTAAAATTTTGCATATTACATTACTGATTGAAATTTTTTTTTTAAAAGAACCTGTCTTAAAATGGAACTTACTCGTTAAGAAAGAAACGTTAATATCCCAATTAAAATATTTACATAAAAATGATGCTATTTTTAGATATTTGAAAGAAATATTTTAATGCATGGAAAAATGCAAACATATTTGATTTATGATTTACATAAACAGTTAAATGTACCATTTTCCCTTCAGAGAACATTATAAAAAACAATTTATTTTAATAAATATTAATTAGCCACACAGTTTCAAAAAACAGCATTGCATTAAAAATAATTGTGTAATTAATCGTGTTATAGTTATTGCTAATGCCACCTGATCGAGGCTTATGAAATTCATCATGACTAGCCTAGGGCTAGTCATGATTTAAGGCTAGATTGCACGCCTGTCTTTAGCCATAGCTTTGAGCGCCATGCTCGGTTTCACCCTTAATTTTGATAGAACATCCTGGGGGTAGTCAGGGGAATTCCACCTCTTTCTCTACCACCAACGTTACGAGAGGACGCGTAGCTTGATGGTTATTTGGAGTGCTCCCCCCCCATGTCGTGAAGACACTATACATTTACAGGCCCCCATAACTTCTTCGGGATTGAAACCTAGGTTTCAATCAGCGTGACTAACTAATAATAATAAATAAATTTAGTAGTCGACTTGTTTTTGATCTGTTGCAAACCAGAGAATTGTTCGTCAGTCTTTGAGTTGCTATTCAAATATGCAGCATATGCTGTTCAAGCTTGTGCTTCGCGTGTGCGTCCGCGTTTTTCTTATTTCTCTGTCTTGCTTTCACCAGCCAGTGGTAACCGAAATTGTTTATCAGCGTCGCACATGGAAACAAAACGAGGGTAATTGATTACTGCATCATAATTTAACCCTTGGTCAAGTGACGAAGACCAGTCCCGAGTTGACAAACAATACTCCAAATTTCCATTTGAGCATCAGACCTAAACATTGGCATTTAAGTGACATCAAGGCTCAAGCCTATATCTTGGCAGAACCATTTCATATTTTAATTTGTCACTCACATCGCACTATAAAAGGCTACTGGTGACGTACCAAGTCATTTTGATCCGTGGTCAATTTACGGACCAGTGTGAAAAAGTGAAGAAAAAAGGGCCACACACAACGTCACCGTTGTAAGTTGGAATATTTAATTTGCATCAGCCCCTCTACAAAGCTGTCTTCAGTGGCATCAAGTACTACAATGAACGGCCGCTATTCAGTAAATACTAACGTCGTTCTGCTTGGCTACTCAAAGACTTTTGGCGACAGACCTCGTAATTTTGAACCATGGTTAAGTGACAAGGACGATACCTGAACTCTGACACCCCATCTCCTATTCACCACACACATCGCTAACCTACACGAAGGGTCTTCAAAGGCACTAGGCTCGAACACATGACACGCCAACCACGAGTCCGTTACCTTGACCACTAGGCTTCCGCGGTCACGCCACGAGTTTAATCATGATCACTAGGCTACTGTGACCTACATATATGTTGGTAGAAATAACAATGGAAGATTTTTTATGACCTTGACCACTTATTACCAAGGCTACAATGGGGACCGAGAGAATGACTAACAATGAGACTTATATTAACGTCACAATATAAAGAAACACAAAGGCTATTGGTGATGGAGATCAACATTTAAACCCCGTTAAGTGAAGAGGACAACACCAAAACTGGCACCATCTCTTCTAATTGCCACACCATGCCAGAGCGAGAATATTGAACTTTGATATATTTAACGTTCAGCGGCTCCATCTACCCATCGGATTTTAAGTGGCATCCGGAGTTCAACCCGTGTCACTCAGGTTATGAGTTCTTGACCATGACCATTAGGCCCCACCGCGAGAGGCTGAGTTGTATCAAAAAGTGGATGTTTCTACTAATGTACTGATAGTTTTTAGTTAAGGTATCCTAACACGTTAAAATTACCAAATTTGGACAAAACGCATTTTTTGTGTTTTTCAATAGTTATATTTTGGCTTTACAAAACATACTTTGTTTTGTTTCTACATTACCATATGCTAAGTTACACACAATCAATTTTATAAAATTAGAAAAACCAAAAAGTGGGTATTTAATCTACTAGAAGTGGTGGGCATTTAAATTGTTTCATATCTATCATGGCGAATTTGATAATTCAAAATATTATGAACGTATTTCTACAAAAATGTCTGAACCTGATGTATATATTGTTTGCCTAGGTGAATGTACTAAAATATTTTACATGTTGTGAATATTTTTTGAGTTACGGCCTGTTTCTTAAATAATGGTCTCATAGAAAATATGACATTTCTTATAATAATTACTCAATCGTTTCTAAAATTTTTAAATTTTAATATAAAACGTTAAAATTTTAGAACATTCTCCAGATAAATGCATGTAATTTGTTTCATTAATTCTTTTACTGATACAGGTTTATTATTTTTTTCTAAAAATGGCTTTGAAGTTTTTCCAAAAATAATGCTAAAATTTCACTTATAACTGATTTTTGTAAAATTTAGATAATTGTTTTTAAATATTGTTATAATTAAATATTAGTATTTATTAGTATTCATCCCTAAAAGGCTTTTAGAATGTTTTAGTATGTTGTTTTTTTATTATTAAAGTGCACCGAACATGTTCGGATACTTTAAACCAGAATTCAAGGTACGATTTTTTTTGTCGTCAGTCTAGATTATTAGATTACGGTAAAGCCTAAGAATGTTTTTCAAATAATACTTTGTTGAAACAATTTTTCTTTTTCCATTCTAAATTTAATGCTCTTAAAAATTACAAACTTAAGAAAATGCCTTTTCTTTAATCTTTTTTCTTTCTAAAAAGAAATCCACAAATATGGAAAGGAGAAGTTCTTTTTTCAAACTCTTTACTCCCACTTACAATAATAAGCCTTGTTGAATATAGTGTCTCTATTTGAAAAGAAAACCCCATTACATGTCTAGAAATATTTCCTCCAATTTAATTAAAAATATAAAAGATCTTGTCCTTCATTTCAGAAAACAAGCGTCATGACATTTTTATTATTAATTAAACGTCTCCTCACAAATGTAACTTATTTTTATTTACACATTTAATACAATTTGACAAATATATTCATTATTTTTCTCTTAGCAAACTGCCATTTTAATTTAGCACTGATCGTATTAACAAAACTACTAATAATATACAAGCAATTTTTGTTCATGATTTTCACATCGGCGCCTTTATGTTCCATTAATGAGCTAACAAAAGCAAAGGAATAAAGAAAAATGATAACCTTTTCAAGCATAAGTTGTACGATATGTATAACGATAAATATCTTTTTTGGCGTGCTACAGTTATACAAAGTGACAACTGGAGTCGTATTCCTGTCTTTGTGATGCTATGAAAATAAAAGTAAATAATAAGAACAATATAGGAAGCCTTTGATTGTTAAAGGCGAAGGAATTTCTGTGATAAGCAATTAATATTCTTTATAAATGAAGGATTCATTTGAGATGTTTGAATTATGACAATGTAATAATTTATTTTTCGAAAGGGATTCAAGGGGATTTTTGGTAAGTAAGCTATAGAAATAAATTTAAAAAAAAAATAACTTGTCATAATAATTAAAACTTTAAATGTAATAATTCATTTGTGTTTTAAGTTCAAATTGTCTGGTTTTTAAGGAAAATAGATTTTTGTTTGTAAAGGATTATAGAATGAGGCAAAAAGAAAAAAAAATGAACTCCAGTTATTATAAATAATGACATATTTTAAATAGTATGTTTTTTATTCTCTCTCTCGTACTTTTTTAAAATAAATAATAAAATTTAAATACAATTAAACCAATATTTCGGTAAAATATCTTTTGTGAGGCAAGAAAATTTAAAAAACGAGCAACTTTTAAGTTTACCTTTTCAAGATATCTTTTCAAAAGGAAAAAAAAAAAATAAAATGATAAGTTAGTTTTTATTTAAAATTTAGAAAAATTATCCAATATATAAATAGAATAATATTATATAAAAGAATAAAATTGTTAGATGCGATTTTTATTCTAATATTATTTATAGATGCAATTCCAGACAAGTTGTAACGGGTCTATCTACCTTTTTTCTAATAATCCTCTTGGGGAATTACCTTTATAAATATTATTTAATTGAAAACTTCATCCCGTGAAGACGCTGTCTATGTAAATTATATACTGTATTTAAGTATTAGCTTTCCGGTTCGAGAGATAGAGGTAGGAAGCTGAAGGATAGTGGTGAGAATTAATGTAAGATAACGTAAAGCTAGACGAGAGCACATCGTAGATTATTTGATTAAAATTGACGATTTGGTCAATTAGTTGTTAAATTGAATTTCTTCGGTTTGGATTGGATTACTTTGGAAATTATCTTCAAATATAAGAAGGTATATTGCCTGGAAGGGCTAAGTGTAAGTGATCCGAATTATTATTATATCTCCAATTATCTCGTCCACTCCGTTATTGCTCCTGTATTTATCAATAGGTGTTTCTTAGTTTGGGTTGTTGAAATTGTGTCGTTGCTGAGAATTGTAGATAAATTGTGTTGTTTTGTGATTATGGCTAGTTTTCCTTTTTACTCTGTACACTTATGACTGGGAAAACCCAACCATTATTACAATGTTTCTTGAGATTAGAGCAAAAAAATGTTTTAAAGTAAAATGGCATGCTTGCAGAATAAATTTGGACAAAACTCATTACAATTTTAGAATTCCTTCTTTAACACTTTTACGATACAGGGAAGCACCCCACCCCCTCCTATTTTAAAAATTGGGTGATTGTCGTATTTAATTATATAACCTTATCTTCATTTTTTATACATAATGTCAAAATAGAACGCATATCGAACGCATTTATGCAAACGTCCTTAAAAAAACTGTCAAACCAATGGCAAAACATTCTTGGTGTGCAGCAGCATAACGTAGATCCCCCCATCACCGGGGGGGGGGTCGGGGGTAAGAATAATATTGATAGGTAAGAATAATCTTGCGCAAAAGTAGGCATATTCGTATAAATGAAAAATAATGCTAGATAAAATACATTTTTCCAAATTGAACCGATACACTGATAAAATTACTTATTGTTATATATTTTTCTTGTGATAAAATAAATAGCTACATACTAAAATTCACTCTTTGGAAATTTATGGTCAAGTAAGGGTTAAAATAAATGTCCTAGTTTTCTCTATTAATTTCAGATTTTTTTTATGAAGTATTATTTTTCATCAAACTATTGGATTTAGAGCCAGTGGTAGAGCCATAGTACTTCCATACCACAGGTCCAAGGTTCTATCCTCGGGCTGGGAAAGATCGACTCAGCCTTTCATCCCTTCAGTGGGTCAATATATAAGTACCAAGCTTGGTTGGGGACTAAGCACGGGAATTTTGCTACAGACTGACCACCTGATCGAGACATCTGTTTATGCTCCTCAGCGCCCAATGGCCACGTATACTCAGATGGGCACAGTGGGCCTTGGCCCTCATTGGCTGTTGCACCACTGAGTTTAATTTAGTGTACTGGATTACAAAATCTTATAAATTACTGCATAAAAGTTTCATTTCAAAGGTAAAAAAAAATATTTTTCTATTATTTTTACTTCCAAAAGGAAAAAATAAATATAAACTAAGTATTACTTTAAAAAAAAGTTTAATCCAAGTATTTATTTAAAAGAGTAAAGTTTTTGTCGAAAAAACCCAAATGAAAAGAAAAAAAAACACCAAAAAGAAAAAAAAAACAAAGTTGCAAAAAGCGACTTTATTCTAAAAACCCTTTACCAAAACTCAATCTATACTTTTACTAATTATTTGGAATTATACTAATTAAAAAACACACAAAAAGTCGAAAACAACAACACGATTCAACATTGGGAAAAAAATATGCAATCTTTTCTCTAAGTGATTCATTACAAGACACTCTTTCACATCAATTACCATATTTTATTAATTTCTCTTGGACCTATGATATAGTCGGAAGACGAATCGGATTAGATGCTTCGAAAGAGCAATCTAATTAATTACCGTCTCCCAGAACAAGTAATTCCCAGACATTGGAATCACCGAAGCCGAATAACTAGTACAGCTTGTTGATTGAGTTGATTGAATTAGGAATGGGGATAATTGGCTCCCATCTTAAGATCGGTCTTATTTTTCAATGGATTGAAGTGTATAAATATGTATATAAGATTGAGCATTATGCTCATTTTTGTCATTAATTTAATTGGTTATTACGAACATACTCCAGGTGATGTTTAGCGAGAGATGCTTTGGAAAAATGTTATGTGATTATATTTTTAATATATGAAGACTGCATTGCTGTTTTATCGGTATACTTTTAAAATATCGGAAAATGTTCCTGACAAGAATTGTATTTTTCAAATGAAACTTTCTTTAAAAAATTACTGCTCTAATATTCTATTTTAGTAACTTTTACTGTTTGTTTACACCAGTCAGTTCAATGAAATATAGATGGATGATCAGAAAAAAAGGTTACAAGCCAAAGCATTCGAAAACTACATATTGTGGAGAAATTTTGTTTCCCCAGAGTGGAAACAAAATGACACTGGCCAGCTTGTCATACAGCTGGTTTGTGAGTAGGTAGTGAAGGTTTTCAAACGGTTCAAGACGATTAAAATAGCAAGACGCTTAGAAAATAGATCTCGTTTGGAAGTTCAATTTTTATGAGCAAAGAATGCGTCAGCATCTAACATCCGTAGTCTAATCGTGAAAGTTTATAGTGAAGAAATGAGCAGACATGTATCAAAATGGTGTAACTCTTTACAATCAGGCAGCTAGGATGTCGAAAACCGCAATATGGCAGGGAGTGGCCGGTCAAGTTATTCATGGTATGATTTGAAGAAATGATTCAAAAAGATCGACGAATAATTCTGAAATCTCGTCAGAGATGAGACTGAGCTATGGTAGCGTGTAACATGTAGTTTCTGATGTGCTGTGATATTCCAAGACAATACTATGAAAACATCCGCCGAGACCTAAATCACTAGACAGGGACCTGATTTCTACCAAGACTGGTTAAACATGTGACAGGCACGCATACCCTTCTCAATTCCCTTTTTTATTTTCTGTATTGGTAATGAAATTTTTTTTATTCTACTTGTAATCTTTTTTAGTAATCAATCCTCGTATAACAATATTCACGGCTCAAATTAAAAACTTGATTTTTTTGAAAAAAACATTAAAGACAATTTCTAACTTGTATTTGTCTTCAAAATGTAAAATTAACCGAATTTTATTTTTTGGTCTTGTTTTATTATAGCGGTATGTAATGCTTTACTACCTTTGTATTAGTAACCACAGTTTTAATAAGAAAGTTGTAAGAAATCTAGTGTGGTAGTCGTATCTTAATGGTCATGGTCACAAACTCGTACCCGGTGATGTCTAGTCACATGTTCCATTCCAGATGGTACTGCAGACCCGCCGCTTAGAGATGGTGAGTGAGTTAAATATAAAGCTGCATTAAGACTATTGACAGTGGAAAATAATTTAAAATTACGAAGTCAACTAACGAGGATGACATCTGCCCTGGCATCCTCTTTAACTTCTACACCACACCAAATGGCAGATGTTTGATCCTCGCCAGACTTTAAGTGCTAGTGCCCACAATACACTGCGGGTCTTCAGCGGCTCTAGGCTCGAACTCATGACACACCAGCCACGAGTTCGTCACCTTGACCCCTTGGTTGCCATGGTCATACGCAGAAGGGCTGATGTAGCCCATGACAGATTTAACGTACAAGTCCTTACATTGGTGAGGTTTGGTAGTTTAGTAAGGTGGTATCACAGTTATGCGTCTTCCTCTTCACTTGGCTGTGGTGTAAAATTACAAGGTACGTCACCAATAGCCCTTAAATTGCTTTTAGTGCATTGTTTTAATATACATTTACTTTCAAGAAACCCATTTACAAAGAAGTTAAATGTGAATACATTTTTGGGGTTTATATTAAATTGCCGTAATTGAATTAAGTCTAAATAACTAGAAATACGAATTTAGTAGATTTAAGCCGCATTCAGATAAAGGTATACTTCCTTTTCCATTACATAGGAAACCTTTATGTAACTAGAGGACTCTTTATCCAATATTTAAAATACTTAATTCCTTTTATTGAGAAAATCAATAATATATATTTTGCCTAAGCAAATTAATGCATATTTAATCCCGTTTCTAACGGCCAATGAAAAAAATACGAGAAAGCTATTTTAATATCAAAACTGATTTACTCTGGCAGTAGAAACAAACAAAAACTGAGCGTGATTGGTTATTAAAGTCACACTTTAAAGCTAGATTGAATATATCCGAGTTGGGAAACCACTTTAAATTAACAAAGTCCGCCAACGTCAGGATTTTGAGCCTATTTATATCTAATATTTATGGGCCCTATACACGAGGGATCAAGGCATAGAACAATGACTTATGGAATATCCTGTCTGAGAAGTTACTTTTAAATTCAACATTTGCCATTGTCTTAAAGGTAAACATAAATTGTAGGTCTTGCATCTTAAGATAGATAGCGCCATCTCTGAACTCTTCAATATACTAAGAGAAAAGAAATTTGTTAGAATATTGTATTAGTGATACTTAATTGTAGAACAACTAACCCATTCACTACCAACTACGAGATATCTTAGTTTGGGGTGAAATTTTAGATTGTTTATATATCTCCATTTGAGTTAGGAATTATTAGAAAGGATGAATGAAAACAATTTATATAGTGCAAAAACATGCTAATTTTCAATTTTATTATTAAAATTATAACTCGGACGCGCGATTATATTATAACAATTATATATTATATGTACATATATATCAATGTATTCCAAAGAATTAAAAACATTTATTATTGTTGCTGTGTATGATGAGCTTTAAAGCAAGAATCAACGCTAAACGCTGGTTTGTTGGGGCATACTGGACAAAAATATCTAGTCTATTTACGTTTTTCTTGCATTGTACACGTTCGACATGACTTTGTAGACATCCTTTTCTTTTCTGTAGAAGGAAAATGTTTTAAATAATGAAAATCGGTGGCATTTGTGTTATACACATAGTAGTTGCTTTCTCTGTGTCGTCATGAAATAAATGCATTTTAACTGATTTCATAAATTGACGTTTCCCCATCCATTTATTTGCGCGATTTCTTTGGTTATAGAACTTGTATAAATTCTGCAGGAAGATTACGAAGTACGGTATTCTAGTATAAGCAGATTGGTTCCCTGTGATCTGCTAATTGTTATTTATCGGTTCATTTTCATTATTTTACAACTCCTTATTAGCTTATAGGTTTTTCCCAGCTAGCATCATGACACGCCAGATGAAATTAGGTGACGTGAAATCAAACAAAACGAAAAGATTGGAGATTTTTATTGCAAAAAAAACCACTACTAGATAACTCGTAAGTGTAACACTCAGCGCAGCAATCTTATTCAGTAACATCAGGCTACGCGCGCGCGATATATATATCACGAGCGCTTAGTTTGTTTATTTTGCATAAAAAAATTACTGTAAATATTATTATATTATTATAATTTGAAAAAAATATGTTTTCTTTAAAATAAAACCTGACACCCTGGGGAAGACTAAATTTACATGACAGTAAATAGGTCAATGCATCAAATTAAAAAGAAATATTATCTACTTATTAATGGTTTATAATTTATAATCAATAAATTCTAGTATTACTTCATAGGAGGAAATAGTTATGTTTAGGCACATATTCCATAAAACGTTGTAATTAAATTATCAACTCGACACTGAACAAACTGGTATTCAATTTAATATAGAGAATATTTGCTGAAAGGTAATTCTAGACATTATGCTTTATATGCTTGATAACTGCTCAAATAAGTTCCATGAAGGCTGTATTCAGACTTATCTCTGAAATCCGTCAAAGGCCCGATGAAACTTATAATTCATAATACATTCCATGGATTCTATGCAATCCTTCACAATATTTGCAGCCTTTTATGTGTAATTGCATCTTTGGTCACCGTTTGCAATCTTTCATGAATTTCATGTATATCTGATAGTTCCCCTTCACGTAACATTCCATGGCCTTTACATCGTTGATGATCTCCAGAAGGGCGATGTATTCTGTCATTTGAATATGAATTTCAGCGTCTAATTTTAGATGGATTTTCGAAAATTCCAAAAAGCGTCTAGTCTGCCTATATCAACCCCATAATATATATTTGAGATATGATCCGAATATTTATTCATCACAGCAAATTCTGTATGCTATTTCTCCTAAATGTATGGTTTCAGTTCACACGTATCTCACATTTCTCAAATGTTTCGTCTGTTATTAATTCCTAGTACACTTATGTTGTATTTGTGGTAATATAATACTATGCATGTGTGTGTGAACATGACACATAGGCTATGGTATGTGGTATTATATGGAATATTTATGCAAGAATATGCTTATGTCAGCGTTTCTCAAACTGTGGGGGCGCGAGCATATTAAAAAGTAGAAAACAAAAGATTTTCTTAAAAAAATAATTAATTCACTGAAAGTAAACAATACATTTGGTCGTAAAAAATAAAATTAATATTTACGCTGATATAATACATTTATAAATGCATCAGTACTGCACAATGCATTTTATAATCAATTTAACAATACTAATTTAAGAAAAAATTTAATAATTAGCAAACCCATGGGCTTGTCACATAAAATTACATACAAAAATCAACACTTATTATAATTTTTGTTCGGTTTATTAATAATCCCTTCACTGCCAATTAATAGTTACGCGATTCGCAACCGAATATCTCCATTTTCCACGTTGCCGCGCGTATGAGATGTATTTGGGCGGGAAGGGGGGAGGGAAAGAAAAGGAATAAATAATGAAATCTTCTGATATCCTTTGAAAACACACACTGCCAATGTCCTTTTATTGCATTCCAAGGTCTTCAGAATAATTTTATGGATAGCAATGCATAGATAAAAGATCGTACTTCGAAAAGACGTATATATACGTCCGGGGCAATTAAAGCACCGGTTGAGCGAGACGTATACACGACGATAGCACTTACGAGATAAAAGTTGTATTGTAGTTTTAGCGTCAAGGTATAGTATTAAATTGAATGCATTGTTATTGTATAGAGGGGTGCAATGAAAATTATGAATATTGGATCACAAATGTAGAAAGTTTAAGAAGCACTGGTTATGTAGTATTTTAAACCACATATCTCGAAGAATATATTTTTAATTATCGCTGTTTTACTAATCTATGTTTAAGTTATAGCTCTTTATATGGTGAGGGAAATTTTTATCATAATATTAAGTGAACAAAACATTGTACTCAAAACAGGTGCACTGTAAACTCTCATTCTGATTGCAGATGGTGTCTCTAATGTCACCAATCGTTGTAGTGGGTGGCGACGTTTTTCAATATTTCCTTAAAACACTTAACTAATCTGAGAAATTTTTTTGTTTATAAAAGCAATAATTAATGGGAACAAGTTTTTTTTTTGTATTTTGTTATTTTCTGTGCAAAATTGTTTACGAATTCCCCAAATAATCTTTCCCAAAACATTTAACAGATGGCTATCAGAAGAGGGCTTTGATGTAGAAAATTCTGACGACGAGTACAGCGATGCAGATGAAATTAGGGATAATTATTGCTTTTTTCTTTCACGTTAGTAATAAAAATAATAAAAAGAAATATTTTTTATATTTCTTTTATACTGAGCCTAACATGTAATCTTGCACATGCTAGATATTTTCATCATACTGTATTTTAAATTAGTTTATATATTTTTCCTATAGGAATTTTTAAACATTTTTCCTTTATTATAGAACATGAATTACATTATCCTGATTTATTTCACAATGTAATACAAAAAGGGAATTAAAAAAGAATTGTGTATTTACTGATATGAAAGACATTTGTCTTTGTTTAGTTAGGGTACTGAGTTTCAGACATTTTTGTTTTAAAATCATATTTTGGATTAATATTACAATAATCGATAGATATTGAAAAAAAATTGTTATAAAAAATCATTATTAGTAATTATATTAGTTTGAAAAGTCGTTTTACGGGCAGATTTAATTCATTACAGTTAAAGATATTTATTTAATTGAATGCTCAATTACAATGTATCCCAGAATTGCATTGTAAAATTGTAAGAAAAATGTAAGCTAACTAAAGTAATTGTTTAGGAAATTTATATTTACATAGACAATAGCTTCTTTTTATTGAAATTCGAATTTGATTCTTTGTATACTTTAATCTACTACTTAAAATTTTGTCGAATTTCTCGCCCATAACTCAAATGCCTTTGGAAAAGAGTATAAACAAATTGAGTGCATTAACTGGCGCTCAACTCTTTGAATTTCAAGACCACGCTAACGTAAGGGATTTGAGCCACGCCATATTTAACC
Organism: Trichonephila clavata; assembly: GCA_019973975.1. Classification (NCBI taxonomy): domain Eukaryota; kingdom Metazoa; phylum Arthropoda; class Arachnida; order Araneae; family Nephilidae; genus Trichonephila; species Trichonephila clavata. The sequence goes on along the minus strand of BMAO01019580.1, from coordinate 1,685 downwards.
CTTTAGTGGGTCATTTATTTCTAGTAAAAGTACATTAAAATATTTGTGGAATTAAGATTTATTTAAGAGAAACTCATTTAGCTTACTAGATAATTAATTTGATTTTTAACACCACAATTTTGATTGTAAGTATATTTACCGTTGCCTATTGGGGACTATTAAATGGAGGAAATTAATGATTTTTATTTTTTGTTTGTTTTATATTTATAAAATAGATCTTGTAAATACTACAAACTGGAAAAATGATTGCATGTTATACAGGGATTTTTTTTTATTCATAGATGATGAATTATAATATTACTTTTCACGAAATTGCCAGATCAATGAGGAAGATTTTAATCCTTTTACTATGTGGGTGGTTTGTAGCAAAGTGTGTAAGAGTGTATAATTTTCTTAAGATATCCAACTACCCTAAAATAGTGAATTTTGCCAAAAAATTGACAATTTTTTTATAATTTTATTTTGTAGGCCATCTTATTAGCTTTATAAAAATACCAAGTTTATTAGTTTCCGTTCACTGGCACAAAAACTACAAGTGTTTTAGTAAAAGCAGATGCCTTTATTTTAAGCAAGATATGTCATACTTTAAAACGAGTTTTACTCGAAATATGTTTTTTAAATACTCAAACGGGGCCTGCGATTGCCAAGAAAAATTTGAAAATAGTTAACTGAAACTTTTTTGTATGTTCTCTATAATAATAGAACTGTTTTAACCTTCCAATTTATCAATCACTGTTTTATTACACAATTTACAGCCCCTTATGTGAATATAAACGTTTTTCTTAAGCAATTCCATGTAATAACAAAGATAAAGTGCTCTAGTTTCTATAAAAATTAAAATATCGATTATTCTGAAAGTCATTTCAAAAATGAATAACATAGCAACACATCAGAACTGAAAAAGTCAAAATCTGTTCACAAACTTTTGGTACAGAATGGGCCGCGTTTGTTATTTTTTGTCAATTTTTAACCAATTTTTTTTCTTCTAGTAATAATAATTTCTTTTTCAATTTTAATTGTATCATTATTTTTCTTAAAATGTACTAAACAAATATAAAAACAAAACAAAAAAAATCCCCATATCTTCATTTTTTTAAAAAAATAAAAAGCTGTCACAAGTAGTCGGATACCTTAACTTTCTGAAGTTGTTAATGAATGGCAGCCCAAATGAAATATAATAAAATATTGCAATAAACTAAAATCAGTGACGCCACAGTCCATTAAGGATAAGGCTTGCTGTGCCCATATCAGTATATCTGACCTTTGGTCGTTAAGGTGCATGAGTAGATGTCCCCATCAGGTGGTCAGTCTGAAGTGAAACCCCCAGTATTTAATCCACAAACAAGCTTGATAACGTGAAAGCAAACGTGCAAACGTGAGCAAACGTGATACGCTACCATTCAGCCACAGGGCCTCAAAATAGATTATTATGGACATTTAAAAATAAATACAATTGGCGGTAAGTGATGGCCTTGGAAAGTGTTAACATGCAACAGCCCCTAGAAACAAATAGTCTTCAGTGGCTTGAGTGATTTTGGGGTTTATTGGTGCAAGAGCCGATTTCGGCTATACTGCGCCAAACATTTGTTTTAATATCTGTGGTCCAGACGGGAAGAGAAAGAAAGAATGAATTGAATGACAAGAAAGAGGGTCGAAAATAGAGAAGGATCACTAGGGTACCCCGG
>BMAO01019579.1:0-20882 GCA_019973975.1 Trichonephila clavata | reverse complement strand
AAATTACATTACAATAGCGTAAAACCTCTTACGAGACAAATTGCTACAAACACAAAAAAAAAAAAAATGGTACGCAAACTTTGTTTCAAATTGTAACATTTCCAGTTTGTCTACATTACATCGAATGAAAAGGTGTGCGTGTAGGTGGGAAGGACGGTAGAATCCATTACTTTTTTTCATTAGTCTGACTAATGTTTAGTACAAAAGAAAGACCTTTCAATGAACTTATTTCATTAATATTACGCAAACCATCCTGCACCTGTTGCTGAAGGTGAAAGCAAAACAAACACACTGGATGCCATTTACTTTTTTTTTAAAAAATCGACCTATTAAAAACAGCTCAGGAATAGTGTTGCATATTCCATTTGAGGGATAAATAATGATAAATAAATTTTTTTCCGTCAAAAAAATGTCACTATGAATAATAAAAATGCAGAAAAAAATTTATTTACTAAGAACTTGATTCAAAACATGAGGAACTAGAGAGATGCAATAGATTACTGGTTGCGAATCTATTGTTTAGTTTTTCACAACTATTTATTATATATGAAAACCATCTATTTTCTTCTTTTGAGAGATTCAAATGATCAATTGTGAGGTCTAGATTCTGTACAATAAGCCACAACAACATTTAAGTTAAGCTCAAAGTGCTTAAACCAGTTTTTTCAATGTTAGCTGCAGCTTTTTTTTGTTTTTGTGATTGGTTTATTTAAGAATAAATTTCTTCTATATATATATATATATATATATATATATATATATATATAATATATATATATATATATATATATATATACATATATATATATATATATATATATATATATATAAGTTTGGTTACCTGATTTTACATTTTAAGGTTTTGAAGTATAAAAGCGCAGTGGCACTTAGAAAGAAAAAATTGAAAGTAATTCATTGAATCTTATGAATAGCTTAATACATATAATATAATGAAACATTCTGCAGAAAATGATGAAAAATTAATAGAATTCATATTTAAAGAAATATGATATATTAGAAAATAGGAACGAAATATAACACCTTTTTTCGTTTAGATAATTTTTTAAAGCAATTCATATGCATTTCAATGACGCTGAATAATTCTTCAATATTATTCAGTATGAAGGGTTTTTTTTCTTTTTCTGTTTACACATTTACTTCAATATTTCCCTTTCATCTTTATAGGTTCGATATTCTTCTATTCTAATGATATATTCATTTTTAAGTAGCTGAGAATCCGTTTGAAAACACTTTCATGACATTGGATACATCCAATGAGTCTAAGCTTAAATCATCTCCAAGTTTCACAACATCTCCTGAGGAACACTCTCATCTTGTGGATTAAAGCCGCAAAAATCATCAACGTAATAAAGAAAATCATATTTACACACGGTTTTCATTTTTATTTCAACACTTTATTCCATGACTCTTTTCATTCGCATTTCTTGTCCAATTTCTTTAATAGCATTTTTTCCTTACTTCTATAATGACTCAATAACCCTGGGTGGCCTTGGCCTTCTCCGGGCATTTCTACTTTTGGCAACTGTATTCCAGTTTTTAACTTTTAAAATATTAAGATCTTTTTCGATACAATCAATCCATCTTAGCAGGGGTCTGCCCCGAGGCCTACTTTCCATTGGCTTTGCCAGAAACATTTCCTTGCAGCAATGATCTTCATTCATTCTAGCCAGATGACCAGCCCATTTAAGTCTCTACAACTTGACGAATTTTACAATATCAAGTTGCTTGTAAATCTTCAGAGTTCTAAATTAGATCTTTATCTAAATGATCCATTCACTTGGACCCCACCAAGAATCAATAACATTTCAGATATTATAATTTTTCTGAAATGTGATCAAAGCTGGGACGGTTACACCATATTGCTTGGTTTGCCTGTGAAAGCACCCGTTTCAAACAAAACGCCATAAAAGTTCATATAGCCCCTTGATCCATATATTACCACAGGAAGGTAGTATTTGGGGAAGAAAATTATTTCTGATATTATATATTACAAAAATTAGAACGTCCAGTAAGATGACCTAAAGCATTATTTAATTGCAGTAAATATTTAAAGGCTATGTTTAGTTTTTTTTACCATAACTTTTAATAAAAAAGGATAAATAATCTAAGTGCCCATTTTCAAACACAGATTTCGTAACTCATATCTTTTTTTGTTTAACCAATGTAAAACAAGTAATGGTTTTTATTATACTTTTTAACATTCTTTTCTGAACGTCACTTGTATGCAACGGGGAATCTTTGCACTCAGTTTTTACCCACTTTAAAAGGTCAGATTAATTCAAAATTTTGCTCACTTGTCAAGGACCGATGACAATACAACAATTTAATAATTTTGTTCCATTGTCCTGATCAGGATCATCAAGATTAACTATTTACCATTTTCAGATCACATTCCGTATCTGGCAATTAATTCTAGATCCCATTTCCAGATTTGGCGACTAATTCCAGAATTTGCGACTAAAAGATTAAGTTACAACATAGCTCGATTAACTATAAAAGAGTGTTTTTTTAGTTTTTTTAAACTATAATTTTTATTTAAAAAGTGGAAGGAATTTCAATACAATACATAAATATGGACCAATTTGAAGTTACCAAATGCATTTCCCCCTAATTTTGGGGTAATTTTATCCTTTGATGCTTTATAACTCGTTTGAGAGTGCTCATTTTTTGACAAAAACGTTCTAGAAGGCTGTTTCTTCCATTACAACCCAGTTTCGTCTATGTTGAAAACTTATGCATCGAGGTAGCTTTCTTCAATAATTTGCCTTAATTCTGGAATTTTGCCTACTACTTCTTTATCAAAACTTTAAATTTCGCCCACAGTGTGACCATTATGAATCTATAAGCGGTGTTTAAAAAGAAAGAACCACCCACGATTGGCTTGGAAATTTTCATCTTCTTTTTAGAGCTGTTTTTCTTTGAATGTGGAAATAAGACTTGATACTTACGCTTTCATTTCTAGTTGACTCAAAGAATTTCGCTTTTGGCTACAATCCTCAATTGAAAGTGAAAGTTTTGTTCTGGTTATACAGTAGAACCTGTTTTTGTGCGGTAGATAGGGACCGCATAAAAATAACCACACAAAAAAAATTTGAAAATTTCTTAAATTCTTACATATAAAAAACAAATTAGTCGAGATACTATAGAAAACTTTTTTATACGGTAGAGAGGGACCGCATAAAAAAAAGTTGCACTTGGAAAATGGGCCGAACATTCACGAAATTTATGAGAAAGTACTTCCATGACAAAATAAATAATTAAATTACACATGGAAACATTTTTAAAGCATTTAGTTTCGCATTATATACATGAAGAAGTTTTCAAAATGCACATACATAATTCACTGCTACTCATAGTAATCCAAAGCACTCATCTTCCTGTGATGAATAAGTTCAAAATCGCTTTCGTCACTTGAAGATACAATTTCAATCGATTTATTTTTTGGCACCATAAAGTAAGAGATAAGTTTTTGGACGAAGGTCGGTTGGTCAGTTGCTTTTAAATGTCACAATAACCAGATATGCATGATTGGAGCTCTTTTTGGAATTTCATACTCCTTTCGGAATTGGTATCCATTTTAAGAAAATGCTTTTCTAATTAGTTGGAAAGCTGTATCCCTGCATGTATTTTATCCACTCTTAAAGAATCCAGTTTTTCTTGTCCGTCTCTTCATAATCTATTAAATTATTGATAATATCACTGTCATTGAAAGTTTCGTTTTCAAACGAGCGTGGGCTGATGGCACGTTGAGAGAAAGCAACTAAACATGCATCGTCGAGAGACTGCTTATAACAAATGAAGAGAGCGTCTTGAAGTGTATATATGTACGTTGCAGTGGCGTAACATACACTCCCGCTACGCCCGCGTCACGAGGGGACAGAACTCCTGGGGGCCCAAGGCCTAACTAACACTAAGCACGTATTTACCCAATTTATAAAATATTAATGGCAATACTTCCCTCTTCGCAGGGGGGAGGCTAACATTATTCGTTACACCACTGGTAAATTGATAAAAAAAAAAACATTACAGTAGCGCCAAAGCCGTTGAAATTCATATATCACATAAAAAGAGATCACACTGAAAAAATCGCACAAAAATAAAATCGCATAAAGGACCGCACAAAATAGGTTCTACTATATTTTTCAAGGACAATGGACTAATTAAGCAGTTTTTAGTGACATGAACATTGATTTAGGAATCTTTACAATTAGAATGTTCCCTGAGGTGACGAGAACAGGTAGAAAATCGCACACAAAGGTTTAGAGAAACATAAAATAGTCATCGAACAGTAACAGTCTTCATTTCCTTCTACATGTGTTCGTCATCCCGCACTAATTTGGTCTTATTACGCATGCTCAGACAGATGTCTCGGTATGTCATTAAATAACTTCCTTGTCTTACCATTTTTTTGGAAGCAAAATTATTTGTATTCTTGGTAAAACGTTATTCTTGGCTAACTTGGGACAAATTTTGCTAGATTGTTTCAGAAGTCAAATCAAATACGAGTACAAACACTTTCTTTTTCGCTAAAACAATCTAATATTTTTACGATCGAAAATTCAAGTTAAAAAAAATTCACATACTTCAAAAATTCATTCAAAAATTTAGAATTCAGCAAAATTCTAATAATTTTCTTGTTTTTTTTTTAATTTTTGAAATTATTCAAAAATATTTTAAGAGGCTAGTTTTAATTATTGATGTAATTTTCCAAGAAGACATCTATAAACCTAAGGTGTTATTTAAAGGGCAATCGTGGCTCATTTTACAGAGTACATGTAAAAACAAAAATAATATGAATGCAGAACAAAAGACAATGTAAGAAATATTGTTTCTATGAGAATAAAAATAAATAAATAAGGAAAACATTTTTCTGGATACAGATAATTCTATTATATTGAATGTATGAATTGAGATAATGGAATTCGAATGTAAAGGAGAACCACCTAACTCGAATACCATTATCATTAAACCTTGCTTTCGTAAAATCAAAACCTCATTGTTATTGATCCTCCTCGTAACCAAAAAACCGAAATGCCCGTACAGATAATGAGACATTTCCTAAATTCCACTTCTTAGAAAAATCATTTCTTGAGTGAGCATAAGGTTTTTATTAATTTACTATAGGTTTTTTTGTTCCAAAGAAAAGTTCGAAAATGAATATCATTATCCTTTATAAGACCGTGGTATTATATAAGTATACTTCCCACCAAATTCATTAATTTTTAAATGTCGTTGGGAAGCTATAACCTTTGACAATAAAGTTCAGTGAATAGACCGGCAAAATTAACGTAAATGAAAGCATTAACGAAAGTTACCTTTTTATCCTTTGAAATAGTCACCTCCCAAAACTATGCACAACTCAGATCTGTTAGACAAGTCCTGGAAACTTTGCAAGAAGTCTTCTTTTGGGATGTAGTTGAAAAGCCTCGTCACGTTTCGTTGGATGTTAGGAATATAGTCAATATCGATAACTCATTTTTCTCATCCCTAAATTCTGGGTAACGATTTGTCGCACGGATTCACGGTTAATCTGCAGTTCATGAGCTATCATGTGCACAGTTAATTAACGATCTTTAGTGATTAATCTTCTCACTTTCTCAACGTTTTCGTCACTGACGGAGGTCGCCAGTCTTCCGCTCCGGGGTTGTCAGAAACACTCTTTCTCGGCCTTCTCGAAAACGAGCGAACCACTCGTACACTCACTTTATGGACAACACTTCATCTTCATTAACACGTACCAGAATCGCATAAGTTTCTCTTGGTGTCTTGCCGAACTTAAAGCAAAACTTTAAATTGATATTTTGTTCGTTCATTTCCCTGTGCTCAACTAAGAACCAATGTACTAAACAAGCACTTTGTAAAACAAGTCTTACACGGAGCACAAATGAGTCTAGTCTGCTCTCAACTGAACTAGAGGGTCTCACTATGAGTCTCAACTGAACTAGAGGGGGGGGGGAGGTAGATGGTCAACACCTGCCACTATGCATGTGCAGCGTTTTGTTTCGCACAAGTATTACCAGATCAGCAGTTCTGACTTCATTTACCGAACTTTACTGTCAGAGGTTGAATTTCCCCAATTATGATTTTCGCTGCTAGCACTTAGGCTAAAGCCACAACTGATTTCTGTATCTTCAAATCGTAAGCGAAAATGACGACCTCTACTTTTTCTAAGCAGCAAGAAAACTATTCCAAATGACGTACGATTGGCTGAAGTTGATGACCATATGCCAACGTTATAAGAAACATATAGACATTGTCATTTGTGCTCTACTAAATTAAGTGAGAAAAGAACCAGATGCCTTTTTATACAGCTTGCAATGTCCTTCTATGAGTCGATTCCTGTTTTCTGAAATTTCATGGAAAGTATCATGTATGAATCTTAAAATTTTTGAATACAAAATATACAATTTATAATTCCTTTTGCGGGTACTCTCCTTCTTCATAAGCTCAGCAGCCTTTTGCAGGGCAGGGCTGACTCGATGATCCTCCTCCAGTTGACCCTATCAGTCACGACGACCTTCCATAGGTTGATTCCCATTAGTTTGAGGTCCTTTTCAACATCATCTAACCAACATGTAGCTGGTCATCCTCTACGTCTGGTCCCTTCAATTTAAGAAAAAGTTGCTTTTTTCGTAGGAAAAGCATCGACATAACTGTACAGATGGCCCAGCCACTTAATACATGATGCTTTTATAGCTCTCACAATGTCAGTCCCACCATATATCCTGTAAATTTCATGTATTTTTGTAGGTATTAGTATTTACAAACCAATCTTTGAGTAGATTCCAGTGGGCTGTGGGAATCATATTTAACATAAAAAATGGTTTTAAAAATCAAATTAATATAGGTAGCAAGCTAAATGATGTTTAAAAATCAATCTCAGTATCAAATATTTTAATGTAACGTTACTGGAAAAAGTGGTCTTTTAATGAGATGAGCAATAACTATTTAATAATTATTTTACTTTATATTCACGAGCTCACTCTATAAACTCTTTTTTTATTTATATTTTTCATCCTTTATTCTTACTTTTTGCTTTGTTTACTTCTGGCTCCAGGTCAAAATGCCGTTAATGACATCTAATGACAGCTGAAAAATATCGTTAAATATCGTAAAAAGAAAGTTGATAAAAGAACGAAAGATGGAAAACGCGGCAACGAGAATAAAACACCTGCCACCCTCATTGTGACGTCAATCTCTTCATGTCATTAAATGAACAAGACTTACTGTTTTCATTATCAGGTTTTGAATAGCTACATAGAAATTCAGTGTACACATACAGCTTGTTCAGGTTTCCCATTCCTTTTTCAGAAATGAAATTCTCTTCTATTTCAGATTTTTGCAGGCAATAAGTAGTTTATAAAAAAATTCAGGTCACGTTTTTATATCTTTAAAAATGTATTATAGTAATAAAATGCAGGAGGATTATGTATTAAGTGTCGATAAAAAGAACTTTTTGAAAACGGTAAACTCATTAACAGATATGCGACACAAAGATGAAAAGAAAAAACATTATAAATGACAGACAGAGAAATTTTACAGGACATTCACACACATATACATTATATACGCTATTGTTATGTTGTTTCTAAAACCACCCTATCGAAGGTATCAGATCAAGGCCCACGAAATTCTTAGTGGTAAAGGGTTAGTTTATATATGTTGTCAGCAGCAGCTTTGAGCATCATGCAAAGGACAGTACGTTTTGGCTGTGTAACACCCTAATTTTGAGGTAAAATACCCAGTGCGGAGTTAGGAGGGCTTCCACCGGTCTTCCCCGTCCACCAAACTCTCGAGAAGACTTTCGGTTCGATGAATATTTAGAATGCTTCCATGCCGCACATGCATTATACTTTTAAAACATGCATGCCCTCTCCGGAATTCGAGCCCAAGCCCTACGTCACAGCAGTCACTAATCACTATACCGTCTAGGCGGCATTTGTACAATTTCATAAAAATTTTATCGCATGCAATATTTTTTTTTATTTATAAGAATTCGTTTATCTTAAGTGACCTTAAAGGCAATAACGTCTTAAGACTTCTTAAGCCCCCCGGGCCTATATGTAAAAGCAGGCCTACCTGCCACCCTTTTAAGTAGACAGAATACAGCATACGTTGTCAAATAACTCGTACACATTGTAACACGAAACAAATAAATGTGCATGACTCACAAGCTCATAACCTTAGACACAAACCAACTTGACCGATAGCCTCCTTTCGATCAAATGACCAATGGGGGTGTAGGGTGGTAGACATAGGCCTAGACGTGAACGACGGACAAGACATAATAATGCAGACTTACTTCTGTTGCCAGTTGGCATATAGTTCAAAATTTCCAGTTTTTATAGAATACTAGCCGTTACCCTCCCGCTTCGCTGGGTATTTCATGATGTTTTATAAATATATCTGTTTATATTCTGACAGACAGACAGACAGACAGACAGACAGACAAAAATTTAAAAAATTGGTTTTTTGTTATGAGTACCGTATATACTTTTAGTGCATTAAGTAAAAAGCTGCTAATTTGAAATTACAAACAGACAATTCAATTTTATTTATTTGTATAGATATAGATTGGGATTATAATAACCATTGTTTAAATGTGACTAAAAATGTAAATAAAAAAAAAGAAAGGATTAAAACTAACCGTAAAACTTATCAATTTTTTGTTTCTTGCATTGCTTTTTACTTATGAAGCCTTGATTTATTATTTTTAAAAGTACATCCGAAACAGCCGATGCTCTACTTAACTGAACAGTGAGATAACTATCATAAAAAAAATTATTGCACGTGTCAGCTTATTATCATGTGCGCGTAACACTATTATGTCTCATGAAGAGCATCGGTTGCCAGTAACCAAAACAAAGACTTCATTAGCTCAGCTTGGCGTTCATCTTGGCATTCAGTATGGCGTTCATCTTGGCATTCAGTTTCACGTTCACCCGTATAGTTTCCGTTCCCGTAAGAATACGGGAATAAAATATAGCCTATGTTACTCCCCGTTAATGTAGCTTTCCATTAGTGAAAGAATTTTTAAAATCGCACCAGCCGTTTCCGAGATTAGCCGGAACAAACAGACAGACAGACAGACAGACAAAAATTTTAAAAATTGGTTTTTTATTATGAGTACCGTGTATACTTTTAGTGCATTAAGTAAAAAGCTGCTAATTTGAAATTACAAACAGACACTTCAATTTTATTTATTTGTATAGATATCCAGGAGTTTTTAGGGCCATGATCTTACTGAGGCCGAATCAAGAACGAGAAAAGCTTCCCTTCTTCCAGAGACCAAGGATTGGGCCCAGCTAGCTCCGGTCTTAAAACGTTTCAGCTTAAAGGTGAATGTAAAGGGAAAGTCAGGAAGGCAGGATATATCAGCTGTAATATCCTCCATACATCATGCATTTGTAGTGCAAAATTTCAAATTCCATCCCCAGAGCAACATTATTTTTAATCAAATTTTGCAAGTTTTGATAAGGATTTCAAAACCCATTGAAGCATATACCCAACACTATCAGGTTTCAGCGAGTTTAGAATAGTATAGACGCGGTCAATTATTTTGGTTTGAGGGCCACATTGTGGAAAAAGAGGATACCAGAGAGGGCCGCATGTCTCTCTTTAAAATGATTGCATTCATTCGTGAACTTTGCATCTCAGAAAAGGTATCAATTGTACCTCAATAAATATGTTAAATAAAATTGCGGAAGTTTAATTTAATTTATTTATTGTGCTAATTTATTTATTGTGCAGCAAGCACATTTAAATTAAGAATCAGTTTAATAAGACAAATGTATCCCAACAATTTTCTAATTTTTTTTTTAAAATCAGGAGTGAGATTCCTTGTTGAAATTTCATCTCAGCCCCTAAGTTAATACCAACCGGTTTGTATCGGTATTTACTTTTGTTGATCTTCATGCAACAAAAATTTTGCTCACAAATCGACTCAAATATACAGAACATTTTCTATTTGTTTTTCTGACTGTCTTTGCTGGCCACTATTTGCCCACCCCTGATATAGTAAGTTCCCTACATGATATAACCTCGCCTTTCGTTTTCTTCAATTCGCCTTCGCCAATTTTTAAATATGCCGTTATTCTGGATAAGCAAAAGCGATCAGAGTAAAATATTTTTCATCACAGGGAACAATGATTTTATCAATATACCAGCATTATTCATCATAAAAATTTTATTAATTTCCATATTGATTTTGATATTTTGAAAAACACATTCACTTGATGTATAATTCCTGCTTTTATGACTCAGAATGTGTGACGGATCTATACGCGACCTTCAACTAACAGCTCCTTTTGGGCCAGCAATTTTAACCAATCTTCTCCTAAAAGAATAAAGCGTGATATGCAAACTAAGTTAAATATATATATTCCTTCTTCGCGAGTTTGAGGGTTAGTGGATTGTGAGTGGATTAGAAGGGAAGTGAATAATGAATATTTAGTGAATTAACAGTGAAGAGAATACGTAAACAAAAAATGAGAAAGCCAGAAGTTTTGATAACAAAACGTGATACGTTCGTTACAAAGTGAATCATACCAGAATTGGTTTATGTCCTTGATAAGGACTACAACCCAGAAGTCAAACTTGAATTAAATGAACTGCATGAGTTCGGGTACTGTGACCTTAAATTAAGTTGATGTTTAGAGTGTTAAACTAATAGTGCGGTCATTAAATACGTAAGCTCTGCGAAAAGTAATATTGAAGGAGAGAGAAGAGCCGCAGTATTGAACATATTCTCCCCAAACGCGAATCTCATCTCACTCGCTCGCTCGCTCTATTCTTGAATTGAATTATCTTATTCATAGTGTTTTTTTTTATGTTTGAGTTGTTTATAGTGATAAATAAAATAATTGGAATTCATCATGTCGTATGATCCTTTAGTTCCTTCCACACCTTTAGCTGGGTCACAGGGTAGAAGGGATTTAAACACGTTTTAAATGGTTTCAAATTTTCCGACAAAATAAAGATGAAATAATTAAAGCACAAATGCTTTTGAAACCTATCATTTTAGATTTTCAAATAAAGCTCGAATACTTTATCTTTCATACATCAGCTCCATCAGATAAATGATTGAAAAAATTGTCGACTAGATGACATGGTCTATGTTGGACAAAAAAGTAAAATGTTTTATTCGACTAAAATTTTCTAGCAGACAAAACATTTTCTTCCGGAAATACGCATCAAACCCTTTTTTTAAAACAGGATGTACATCAACAATCCGAATGTGTTGATGACGGCAGGACCAACAAAACACACACCTACTTACAATATAGCCCCTGGCTACTAATCGACGCACGCAGACCTTGACACAAGTTGACAAGGAAACACACAATAGCATTTAATTGAAAGGCGCAATAATGATGTTCACCAGAGACGTATCTTGAAATTGCAACCGGAAGAAGAGTAAATGAGTGGGTCACTGACCAATTAACTGCTTTCAGCTGAAATTTTTAATAAGTTTTATCAGATCCATACTCACTTCGAATGTGTTCACCTACGTGATTCCTGTTTAATCTATTCATATTCAGATTGTTGAAAATTTCATGAAGAAGGTACTGTATCAAAGTACTTAGGAATTCCGGAAGAAATACAAATATTATTTATTACTCTTATATAACATTTCATTTATTTTTATTCGCAAGTATGTCTCGTAAGTAAACAGAAAAAATTTTATGAAAATTAATGGCATTATATTTGAATTCACGGATGTTATTACTAAATTATAAGTTCACTCATTACATAAAAGAAAATCTAGAGACCATAATTCTTTAAATTTATCCTAAATTCATATAGGATTATAAAAAAACTATGTGGGAATTTAAAAATGTATAACCTTATTTAAATTAAAATACTATATGACTGGAATAGAGGTATGATATTAATCTATGGAGTTTAAGAAAATGAATTTGTCTTGTTTCCGAAGACAAAAGACTTCAAACATAAATGTTAACATTTTAAATGATTTATTTGAAGATTCCATATAAATCTCCTAATACAACATGCTGAAACATACTTATAACTATTATAGTTAAAACATGGGAGCAATACCCTCGAATAGAACAGCATTCAAGATATCCAAGTTCAACAAATTAATCGTTCAATTTCAGCATGTCTATATTCATTCCATGATTAAAATAATATACACAACGAATCCAGGCAGAAAGAACTTTTGACAAATACTGGCATATATAGCCAAAGCAGGCAGAACAAACCTTTGCCAGATATTTGAATTACACTCTATATATTCACGTACACAGATAAAATAAATGCAAATTAAGTCACTTGACAATTAAATATACTTACATAAATATATAACGATACTAAAGCACAAAGATTTGAATCACAAAATCAGTTCATAATCAAACACATACAAATCTCGGTAACGAAGGTTTCCAAAAGGTTGTACTAGTAAAGTCCAACCATGTGTTTTCCATGTAACCTTGTGGAATCATATTACCTTAAATCAGGAACTTCATTTTTGTAGGACTTTTTTGGAACTTTGCTTGTTGGTGTAAAACGAGACTACATCTGCAGCCTCACAGGCGGTCAGCACGGCAACCATTACAGCGAATTCTCTAGATCAGGGGTGGCCGAACTTTTCCAGAATACGGGTTACTTATAATGTTTTTTAAGGTGTTACGGTCCACTCAGTTGCTTAAGTGTGTCATTCTATATTAAAATTGTATGTTTTCTTTTCTTTAAACTTATTTTCGACATTATACCCGGTGGGGGTGTCGACCTATTCAGCACCCCTCTCTCATCGTCTTGACTGGCTAAAGGTGTGTGGGGGAGGGGGGGACAAAGCATCACCAGCAACTTCCATAATAACAATTAGTTTTATTTTTCTTCAAAAACACTTAGCAATCACAAGTGAATTTACAAAAGGAAACCCTAGGAGTGATATATAAAGCGAGCTATCTCTCTCTAATCTCAATGACTAACTCTGACTATGTGAACTAGACAAGAACAAGCGCTAATGAACCGATAACTAAATCTAGTTTCACCTATCTTAGATCCTCAATCTTAATAATTTAATCTCTTAGCAATTACTTCCTTAACTCGCGCAATGTTTGTGAATGAAATATTCTAATATTCGCTCTTACGTCTCACCGCAACAGCTCCCCAGCTCCTTCTATCTTACATCTACAAAACCTATAGACTTTATATAGTCAAACAAATTTGAATATGATGGTTTCTTCTTGAGAGGCTGCGAATTAATGTGAATGCTTGCCCCAAAGTTTTCCCAAGAGGATTAATAGAAAAATGACACGTATAGATCCGTCACAACCCTTCTTTTAAAATATGGCAGATTACTATTTTTAATACAAAAGCACAAGTAACACAAAATTTTCAAGTTGAATGCTTGAACAACTATGAGCAACTGGTACACCGTGGAGCGTAGGCGTGTTCAATGCAGATAGCATACGCGAACCAATAAATATGAAACCGACGTATGTACTCATATTTATTCGCTGCCGAGTCCAGCGCCAACGCGGAGCATGACATCAACACGAGAACCCAATCCCGTTTAAGCATGGGTTGTGGGATGATGGCTCAATATCCAATCTCGTGCTATCGCAGAAAAAGCCGATCATCAACATTGATTCTCCCCTTCAGTCAGCGTGCGGGAAAAATTCATTTCAATGGCTGGTATCGCAGACTACAGCGGCAGCGAACGCGTTAAGCGCCATCATTCGCTTCCAATGAAGTGCAAGTGTTGTCTACACATTCATCGAATCATTTGGTTAAGTAAACGCAGTCACATTGCTTTTGAAAAGCCGATTCTTCAGTCTAGCTAGCGTCGGTGTTCCATAGATATGTTCCTTTTAGTATGCGGTTCTTTAATCTTGGTAATGGCGGTCACATCAAAATGTCTTGATCTACAGGTCGATCGCGATCGACTTAATGTTTATCCTTGCTCTAGATGTTGCAATAAAAACAGAGCTATGACGTACTGAACGACGTTTATGAATACGGGAATGGTATCACATCATCTTTTCAGGCGAATTCCAACACGTGCGGTACTATATACATCATCATTATTGACATATCCTTATGTAGAAGTTACGAGGAAAATGAAAGCTCCAAGCTTGCTTTCGATGTCGTTATACGAAGCCAGTACCTGAAATGATGGTGAGGGAGGTACATTGGGTACATATCTTTGTCATCTTTTGTTCACATTACCTATACTTTAGACAAATGTTGAAGTACGTAGCTGATCTCTGTTTTCGAGGCCTGTGATAATACTTTTCTATAAGACAGAGAAACGACAGCATATTGCTTGTGGTGTCCTTGATATTCCTTGATACAGAAGTTGTTCGATTGCTGTCCTGTCTATCGTGTTTTCCACTCTGTTGCCTATTTAGTCATGAGTTGCTGAGTAATTGCATTCTCCTCTTTCCCTCACTTTTTATTTATTACAACTGATAAGCATTGGAATAGAGCCACCGCATAAAATGATATAACTATATTTACCATTCAATTTCGGTTCAACTCGACTGCCAGCTGAATTAGAATTTTTATTGCGACCACAAGCATCAGTTCTGGGTACTGATTTTTGCACGTTGCACCTGTATAATTTCACTTAAAATACTAATATATTCAACTATTTTTACCTTTTCACTGTATATGTACCATAAATACGATATCACAACTTGTTTTGTCCCCCGTATGGCATTTTTAATGGTCAATAGTGTATTAATCAATGAATGTGTGGTTCATGAAAGGAAAGAACATTCATGAACTTTTACTATGAAGCATACATTTTAAAGCTAAGCTGTCTTCTCATAACATTAATGAGTAAGACCTAAATTCAGAACACATTTTTAGGTCAAAAAATGTCTGTAATGAAGTTCATGTGAGACTAACACATATACAACCCCTGACAACAAAGTTCAGTGAATTAAGTTAGAACTGCCGATCTGGCAACATTGGCGAAACAAAACATTGCACATGCGTAGCGGCAGGTGGTGTTGACCATCTGCCACCACCATTGTTCAGTTGAACGTCGTTTGTGTTCTGTGTAACATTTATTTTACAAACTGCTTGTTTAGTACGTCGGTTCTTAACTGAGAACAGGAAAAGGAACGAACAAAAGATCAATCTGAAGTTTTGTCTTAAGCTTGGCAAGACACCAAAAGAAATTTAATCGATGCTGATAGGTGTTTATGAAGATCAATCACTGTCCATGAAGTGTGTGTGCAAGAGGTTCACCCGTTTTCGAGAAAGCCGGGAAAGTGTTTCTGACAACCTCCGTGGCGATGAAAGTGTGAGAAAGTGAGTAAATTGATCACGAAAGATCGTCGATTTACTGTGCGCATGATAGCTGGACGATGAATGCTGCCAGGTACCATGAAATTCTGACCCGTTTTGTGAAACGTCAAAGCAGGGTACGCCCCCCAGTACGCAGAAGGTTCATGGTTTTTTGTTCACGACAATACTCGCCCTCACACAGCATATTGTCAAACAGTTCCAGGAAAAAAAGGGGGTGATGCAAATTGAACTTCCACCATTCTCGCCAGATCTCAATCCTCCAGACTTCTTCCTATTCCCACGACTCGCTTTGAAAGGAAAGAGATTTAACGATATTTCTGACATCCTACGAAACGTGACGAGGCTTTTGAACTCCATATCAAAAGAAGACCGACTTCTTACAAAATTTCCAGGACAGGTATAGCAGATCTCAGCGGTCCATAGTTATGAGAGGTGACTATTTCGAAGGTCAGTAAAGCAACTTTCGTTAATATTTCATCTACGTCAATATTACAGGACTATTCACCGAACTTTATTGTCAGAGGTTGTGTATACGCTTTTACTACTGTGTATGCTTGCACTTACAAAAAATTAGAAATGTTTCATGAGTTTAAGGACGCAATAAATATATAGAGTTAATGTATAAAATGTTTAAATATGCAAAGCTCAAAATCCAGTACAGTACGGAATACAATGTAAGGAACTTGTTGAGAGAAAGTTGATTTAAGTACAAAAGAATAGAATAAAATAAAATAAATTGCTGTCTAAATGATATCAAAATATCAGAGTATAATATTAAATTAGATTCTATCTGTGGAAAGTTTTTTCAAGTTCGATCTTACTTTTTAATATTAGGTGAAGTCAGATTAAATTCTAAAGACAGCCACCCTTCAGCATAAACTTTAGGCCTAAAAACAAGTGAAAATAACGCGAAATACAGAACAATTCCAGGAACTTTTCTTTCCATTACGCGAAAACTCAAGTTGTTCAACAGATGGCGGTTCTGAAAGCTACATTTATTATTAAAAGATAGTTTAGAAGGGAATATATTGGTCTTCAAAAAGATATACATATATCATTAGTGAACGAATGGATCAGTCTAAGTGAGCAATAGTTCGAAGTACAGTATCGTCTCAGTTTAATACTATAAGGCATTATAGTACGAGCATCTCATATAACATTCATATATAAATAATCAGTTTTCAGTAAAAATCATAAAAAAACAATTAAAAAATAACTTAATTTCTTTTTCCGTTTTGAGTGTGAACGCGAATGAAAGATGAATTCAGTCTTCCATTTGAACACGCTGAAAATTCAGAATAACCGGAAAACAATTTACTATTTACAACGCAACGTGACACATTTGTCATATAAGTAAGCATTGAAATCCCCACCAATATGCGTCCATACGACATTACTTTTTTTTTTCATTGTCTAAAAGAGTTGAAATAGCGTTCTTTTACTTCTTTAGAGTAGTTTAGTCACTAGTAAATTGAACCTTATTGCCTATTCGTGTGATTTTCATCTTATAACTATTTATAATGAATCTACCCAGACTGATCGCAAATATACTTGTCTCATGAGTTTCACCAATGTAAGAAATGATTACGTTTAATAGTATTCGCACTGTCTACATAACTTCTGTAATATTATGTTCTCATTATTAAAAACAATACTATGATACAAAGTGGCAGAGTAAACTATGCTTAAACAAAATAATGTTCAAATTCTGAAGTATGATAAAAATTAAATATTTTGTAAGTGAACAAACACAATTTGATAAACAAAGGAAATTAACAAAATATTTCTTATAAAGCTCTTATTATGTTTATATTTTTGTTTTAAACATTGCAAAAAATGCATATTAAATGCACGAATTCGTGCACGCGATTTAAAGTGTAAGGTAGTATTTGATTTTTTCTTTAGCATAAAAAATAAGAAAAGAAAAAACATGAATTGAAAGGTTAAATAAATTTCATTATATTTCTAAATTATAAAATTATATTTGTTATATTTTGGGACAAAAAAATACAATACTACAAATATTCATGTTATTAAAGACTTATTTATATAGTATTGCGGGTTTCTATCTGGTAGTTATTTTGAATCTAGTTAATTTGTTACAAAGTTGAATGAATTATCTTAATCAACAGATCTTTTTTAAGATTATAAAGGATCTATGACTTCACAAACATCATTAAAGACGTTATGACGCATTTTTTATTAGTAGAATTTTTTCAATGATTGTAAAACTGGTTTCGAAAAAAAAGGCCGGTAAACCGACTCAAATAATAAATATTGTTTTCAGAAAAACAGAAACCGAATTTTCGGTTTTAAGCTTTGGCAACACTAACGAGTACAAGTATGGGGCATACCATACTAATATGTCGCAAGTTGATGCAAACAGCTAATTTCGAAAGACAATAATATTTTCTAAGAGTTAGTGTTTTTATCCTGTTCAAATTCCTCTCCAAAAAGCAGATGGTTCAAATTTTCCATCCAAGATATTTTAACAATACAAGGGAATTAAAAAAAATTAAGAAAATGAGAATAATAATATGAATGTATAATCAAAAACTGAATTATACTTAGGGCAGTTATATTCGAACCTTTTCAGCTCACGGAACCTCTAGAACTGCAAGGTGTTTTTGTGGAACCCCATTCCACACACTTCAACACGTTTAAAGTACATTATGTTAAGGTAATTAAAGTATCGTATTCGTTATCAAAAAATTTTAATCTAATTTTAATGTACCGTAAAATTCGGCATGTAATGTGCACTTTTAACACCAAAAATAAGATCGAAATTTACTAGTGCGCGTTATACGCCGGGTATGAAAACGATAGCTTTAAGGTATCCGAACACGTTCGGAGTACTTTTTAACAAAACAGCAAATTAAAACATTATAAATGCTCTTTTAGGACTCAATACCAATAAATATTACTACATAACTATCAAAATTTAAAATAAATTACCTAAATTTTACAAAAATCACAATTACAAGTGTAATTTTAGCAATATTTTGAAAAAAATTAATAAACATGTATTAGTAAAAGTATTACGAAAACAAATTAGATGTATTTATCTAGAAAATATACTAAAATTTTAATTTTTTATTAAAATTTGAAAATTTTAGAGCTGATTGAGTAAAACATTGTAAGAAAAGTTACATTTTTTATGAGACCATTATTTAAATAACAAGCCATAACTCAAAAAGTATTCGTACAATAAGAAATATTTTAGTACATTCTCTAGAAATTACGTAAACATCAGGTTTAAAAAGTTTTATAGAAATACATTCGTAATATTTTGAGTTATCAGACTCGCCATGATAGATTTTGAGCAATTTAAATGCCCACTTCTGGTAGATCAAAAACCCACATCCGATTTCGCTAACTTTATAAAATGGATTGTAACTTGGCCTCTAGGTAGCGTAGAAACAAAACAAAGTATGTTTCGTAAAGTCAAAAGATAGCTCTATTCAATAAAATAAAAACAAAAATATCTGTCTTGACTGAATTGGGTCATTTTCGACGTGTTCGGATACCTTAAAAATAAAAAAGATGAGCATAAACAAAATTAGACATCTATATAGATCGAAATACGGTTTGCTTAAAATAAATAGTATTCTTTATGTATATGAATTTAAAGAGTTTTAGTTCTAGAAGCATATTATTTTTTCAAAAATTTGGGATAATACGTCGGATAAAGGATTTCAAAACATAAGAGAATTAATTGCACACGTACATTTCAGGTTTCTTCGTAAAAAAGGAGGGGGGGGGTGCGTTATACGGCGAATATACCTAAAAATTAAAAAATGGAGCTTGAATGTATAGGTGCACATTATACGCTAGATTTTACGGTATTTACGCATTAAAAAAATAATATCAATCTTTAATTCAAGTGTTTCCTATCCATCTATTTTATTTAGTAACAAGGATATATGCTTGTATTTTTCCACTTAAACTGTCTTAGTCTGTTGAGATTATCTACAATCGTAATGCATATTCTGCGTTTAATTTATTTTTATACTTTGTTTTTGTAGCTATTCATGTTGAGAAATATTTTTCATTTAAATACTGTGTTCTAAATGACAGTAAAATGTTTATAACTAAGTGATAGAAATACTGTGTATTTTGCATGAGTTTGCAACCTAAAATTTAGAAGCTGTTCTTGCTTAGACTTAGATGTTAACGTCGAATCTGTTGATAAGTTGTTCCCTCTCCTTTATTATAAGTGTTTTTCACAAATACAAAAAGGTGCATTTTCGATTAAAAAACTATTCAGTTTTGCAAGACATTGTACTAACGAGTGTAAAATTATTTCGTAGAGCCCGGAATAGTCAGCAATATAATATTTGCAATCTAGAAAGAAGTATATATAAAGAAAAAAAAACGTTTTAAGTTTCTTTTATTATATTATAATAAAAGTTTAAAAAGTATTTCAAAATTAAGTTATTACGTATAAATAAAATTTTCAGCTTTCAATGAACAGGATGAGCTTTAGTTACTTGTAATTATACAAACTAACTTCAGAGAGAATGTGAATCCATTTTACTTACACATTTATAATTTTTTTTTGTATTTTTTTGCTGAAACTCGTGGAACCCTTGCTATGCCTCATGGAGCCCCAGGGCTCCGTGGAACACAGTTTGAAGACCACTGCAAGGAAATAATTAATTTATACATCTTACGTATTTAAATTTTTAAATTTACGTCAATTTTAAAATAAAATATAAAACAAATTAATCTAAAGGCTATTTCTATTAACTTGATTCGCATTTTAAAGTATGGAACAGTTTTCCTCTCACCATGTGGACACTCTGACTTTTTTACTATTTTTTTAAATTAATTTTTATTGCAACTTAAATGTTTGGAACATTCTTAATTTCAACTTAACTTTTATGGTAACTTATTGTTCTCAATTTCCTTTATTAAAACTATGAAGAGAGGGCAAAAAATATTTTGTTTTCTGGGAATCTTGTAATATCACCGTAAATGATTATTTCCATACAATCGAATCGCAGTATGGTCATCCTCTCAAGTACTGACCACACTCGATGATACTCAACTTCTACGATAGGACAAGAACCGGTGTTTTCAGCATGCATGCAAGCGGAATTGGCAGAAAAATTTGGTGAAAGATAATGAAGCCTAAGAAATAGCCTTCAAAAAATTAGAGGGCAAAACCAAAATAATCTGTAAATCTCGACAAAGCATATTTTCTCAAAGTAAGTGATTTAAAAATAATTATACCTTAACGTTGCTTCCAAACGCAATACTTTTTGTGAGTGCGTAAGGGTACAAATGTATATACGTATTTGTCAAAATAAAAACACTAAAATAGCACAAAATTTAAAGATATTTGAGATATTTTAAATTTCTACATGTATTAGAAAGTCACCTTGTATTTAATCGAAAATTACGCTTTTCCCGAGACAGTTTTTAGTATTCCGGCTATGAAACGCCCATCAGAAATTAAAATCAAAGAAAGATTTGAAACTCCTTGTCTTGAAACTAATACTTGATAGATTTGCATATTTTAGATCCACATATGAAAGAATCGATTTGAAGCCAACAAACATCCTTTCATCGCG
>BMAO01019578.1:0-30045 GCA_019973975.1 Trichonephila clavata | reverse complement strand
TGTCGAAACGGGATAGGCACGTATGCCTCTTAATGCTCTTTTGTATTTTCTGTCTATTGTTAATAAATATTTCTTTATTCGACTTGTAACCTTTTTTCTAATCAACCCTCGTATAATATATGCATTAGTTTTAAAGGTGTATCGAATTTCAAAATTTGCTCTATCCCTAATTAAAATTTATGCTTTGCTCAAAGAAATCCTTTAAAATAATATTTAATTATATCATAATAAAGCTATAGAAAGCACAAACAAGAATAACAAGAGAAGTAAAATCAGGAAGAATTTTTGTTATACTTAGATAACTTGGTATTTAGGAGGAGATATTTACAAAAACTTTTTAAAGTCTGGGCTTAGAGTTCACTAGCTTTTTCGTAACTTGTGCAGCGAAGTTCCGTCCTTCTTCGGTAATCACTGTTTTTAGTTCTCTTTTCCTTTTAAAGTTGCTTTGTCCGACTATAATCCCCAGTTCTCTCTAAATACGTTCAACTGAGTTTAAATCCCGTGATTAGGTTGGTTTTTTAAAGCTTTAGGGCAGTTAAAGAGAAACCAGAGATGAACATTCAAGCTATGTACTTGAGACGGTTACTTTGATTAAAAAGAAAGTTGACTCTAATTCTTAAATTTTTGGTTCATAATTCTAATTAACCCTCAGAAATTTTAAACATTTTAATAGAAGTATCCTGTTAATCGTTCTTAATTTTTAATTAGAAGTTATATTCTTTCAATAACACATAAATACATGTTTCTCTGTTTAGTGTGAGTTTTAATTACTAAAAATCTTAAGTATTTTTTAATTTTATAAATTTTGAAGCTTACAGCCGAATTCTAGAGAACAATGCAGAGATTAAAAAGTCTCGTTTTTGTATTGATTCGATACAAATATTAAAGTCATACTGCAATTGAAAAAAATGCTGCCTGGAAAATTAATATTCGATTTCTTTTGAAATTTGTCAAGAATAAGAAGACTTTTGAACAACTCTTCAATTTTGTGAAACACGAATAGCTCCGTAAATTGGCATTATTAGTGTTAAGGGCCGTATACAATAAATAACGCTAACACAAAAGACGTCTTTTCTGCAAAATTTAGCGACATAATGATGCAGTGTCATATTGTGACTCTTAAATATGTTTTAAAACAGGCAGACGGTTTTGAAAATGCAATCTCATTGAATTCGGCTATATGTGAAAAATGTGTCTTCTTTGAATGTGAATGGAAAAAATTTTACAATGTACTTTTGTATTATTCTATTATATTTAAATTTGAATGAAAATATGATTTAGGGTTACTAAGAGTTACTGAGGGCTACTAAGTAAATATTATCAATAAATTTTCTTAATATTTCACTGCGAAATCCAGAAAGAGTATTAGGGGAAAATCTTATTGAAAATTAGATTAGGAAAAAAATTAGGAACTTAAGAAAAGATCATATCAATAATAATCATATATATTATAGTATAAAGTGACTTTTTTTAAAAGAAAATTCGAAAAGAACTTTTAAACTCAACAAAACTCATGAAAATGTTATGAAGGAGGAAACCCGTTTTTAACCCTTAACAACTGTATTTCTCTTAAAGGAATTGTTACATTACACACATAGAGATGTTACTATATTTTAATAAAGAGGAAAAATTGTTTTTTGAATTGATTCTAAGTAAATACTTCTTGTCAAAATAATAATCAACAAACACTCATAAATTAGATTCCCTCAACTACCAGCAGGAGTATTCAAATTTCAGCTCATTTAACCAGTAATTAGAATAATTTCTACTTTAAGTATAAACAAAAATAAAATTTTTCCATACCGTTAAAAATCGCAAAGGTAAACATTGTTATTTAAAATCTTATCACGAAAACAGATTCTTTGTTTTTGCTACTTTTATTTTTAATTTACATAATTATACATCACAATATGTAATATTGTTTTTCCTTTTGCATCATTCATAAAACTTCGAAAGAATTCTTCAAGTAAACCACCATTTACATAATTCTGGCACACACTGAAAACTCACTTAGCTAATTAGTGGAATTTTCACATAAATAAATTATGCACTTTTAAAGGATTTTCTTTTTTTTCATTTTAAGAAAACTTTCTTTCCTGAATAACTAATAATTTTTCCACAAATTACTAAACTTTGGTAAACGAGTATTCTGTTTTAAAAATTTTGAGGGCTTGTACGTTCCCCCAATGAACATCATCGTCACTAAAATTTTGAAATTAACTTTTTTTGGCAAGTAAAATAGAGATATATATTAGATTTTGCCATTTGGATGCAGATTGCATTTGAGTTTTAGAGAGTAATTATTTGATAAACATACCTGATTGAGATGACTATCTGTTCTATATGAATGCTTAAGCTTCTAAATACTAGATCATTTCCTGAAATAAAAAAAAAAAACATCATGTTATAAAAAATGTATAAAAAAAAATATAATAATTTTCTTTAAATAAATATATAATTTTATGTAAATATATTTGGTTAAAAACAAAAACGAAAACTAAACAACCAACAGGTTTTTGCTGTGATAGTGGCTATTTTGTGCATAAGAAATCGTTACATCATAAAATATAATGGAATACATCATTCATATAATAAAACACAACTAAAAGTTTTTTTTCCTAATGGACTACACATTGGCAACTGGGCCTTTGCAAACACGGCAAGTGACAGAATGTAAAAGCCCCTTCATAGTGGCTCCATCTAGTGGCGACACTCGCTACCCAATTTGAATGCTTGAATTAATTTTTATTCAAGCCTTCATTGGATGCTAAATAATGCACAAGTTTGAATATAAAATGTAAACAGGAAGTCTATGCGCTAAAAACCTTTAATACAAACCTCGCCATTTACTGGTTATTGCATTGTTATTTATTTCCATCCAAGCATCCTCAGGCATATGACATATGGTCGGTAATTAACATTTGTGCGTGGACAGCCGTTAACAAATCATTAAATATAGAATGTCACTCACAGAAATAAACTTTTAAATTTCTCAAAATTTATTATTTAACAAAATTTTGTGAAAAAAATTATTTTTATATATTATTGAAAATAATCAACTTTTTACCAAATGTCAGAAAATTTCTAGCATAATCACATATATCGTGCATGCTAAGCCAAATGTTGCCAACTGATATTTATTCACGGACCATAATTTACAATTAGTAACAATTCGGATAAATGCCATACCTTACAGTACGTCTAATTGCAATTTGAAAATAGGTCACTCATAAATCTCTCTCTCTCTCTCTCAATCTATCTAAATTTCTTAAAAGATATTTTTGAGTTAAATATTTTTAAAATGAATATTTTTACAAATCATTAAACAGTTTTTCCAAGGCCCAAAAATATTTTCGTTGTAATTTCATAAATATAAATTGCAAAATTAAGTTCATTAACTAATATGTATGTGGATAAGAAAAGTCGAATTTTTTTCCCTCTGAATCATAGAAAACTTGGCATCTGATTAATATTGGAAAGAATACTTTTCACTCAGTTAATATAAGGGTGGAAAAGAATGTTTTTAAGCTAAAAATAGCTTAAATGATATTCGATAGAATAAAAAATCAAATAAGTCATTTTTTGATCACAGAAAGTTGTTAATAAAATGAATTAAAACAAATATCCAGAAGAGTGGAAATTCGGAATTAAAATAATGAAAATCCATTAGATTTTTGTATTAGTTTATGTAATGCTGGTACTTAATAATCTGTACGGATATAATACCTAAATTGTGCTTTCTTAATTGTTCTCAAAAATAAATTCTATTTACCTTTGCTTTTTTTCCGAGATTCATTTTTAAATAAAAAAATTGAAAACAGTACAGAATAATAGCAAAGAAGCACTAAATTTTAAATAGATCATAAAAGATCCAAACATAAAAGAATATTCTTATTTTATAAGCAAGGTTTTTGAAATAAAAATGTCATAAAACATCAAACAGTTCAATTTATTCATTGTTATTTTGGCTTGTCACCAAATAACCTTTCGAGGGTCATATTGTAGCAAGCTTGCCATAAATTTCAGACCGTTGTCCTAAGATATTCCTTTTTTATAACGCATGGATCTCTTTCCTTTTGAAATAGGTCAATTATGCTGATGATCGTCATGTTTTCTGTATTAGAACAAAATTAATGTTTTTTTATCCCTGAACGTATTACATCATTCTTTGAAATATATTCCTTCTTTTTACTACAAAACTTACAGTAAAAGTAACACAATTTTTCTTCTGAGAATTTCGGAAGCGTTCTTGAACGGAATTTCACACAATGGTCATTAAAAGCAATGATATAATAAAATTGTCAATAAAAACGATAAATTTTTTACCATTGTCTTTTACGGAACCATTTCTTTAAAATTCCAGTTTTTTTTCTCCAAAACATTTAAAAATATAAAGCTTACTAATTTGGAAATTAGCTACAACTTATTTTTAAAATCTTATGTGGACATAGTACAATTTACAAAAACAATTATTTAAATGAATGATTTTTACATTTTTCCTTCTTATAATCTATGTATATATGTTACCGGCAAAGTATGAAATGCCGGCATTCTATAGAATGCCTAGGGCATTCTATACAATGCCGGACGTTTTTAGGCAAAGTATGAAATATGAGATTGATTACATACTTTGCCTAGGCATTGTATAGAATGCCCAGGCATTCTATAGAATGCCTAAAGCTATTTAGGCAAAGTATGAAAAAAGGTCATGATAAGGATATTATATCAATGACTTACATTCCTAAAAGTGCAAATGGTTATTCTGACAAAATAATGAGACTGCCATTAAAAGTAATTATTGTTAAATTGTGATTTCGCATATACTTGGTATTAAAATTCCTTCAGAAGTTCCAAGTTGATAGAAACCATCCTATTTCTCACTCATTACAAGTGCTAATATATTGGCATTCGGAAAAAAAAATCAATGTTTTGTATTACAATACCTTTTTTTAAAAAAAATAATTTTCTGTTTTTTCTGGCAAATTTCCCTTAAGTGGATGTACAGTTCAATATCATAACGAGTACATTTTTGTATTTGGTTGAAAGTTCTTTCAGAATTCGATCATATCCCCAGAATCATGAAATTAATTTTGCTCTTGGCAAATTAAATTCCTAGAATAAGCTCACATCGTCAAACTGGGTGTCAAAATTACCGGAGGCAATTGGTATCACTTACATGATGTCGCACTAAAAAGGAATACCAGCCCCTGGAGAATGTACCAGGTCTGAAAATGGTAAAAATATGAATCTGCATCCCCATTACGAAAAAAAAGAATCCGTGACGTAATACTGTATAGCAGTTCTTCCCAACAGTTTTCTCTTCCGGACCAGTCAACGTTTGATAATTTTACGGCGGCCCGCTGAGGTTGGGACGTTGATTATTTATATTTTAAATTGTTTTGATTTTACAATTTAATTGTATTTAAACATGCCTTCAGAGTAAAATTCAGTTGCACCAAAAAATAATTATAAAATGATTTCACATGAATTATAAAGTGATTTCCATAGAAAGTCGCACAAACACGAGAAAAATACACCCCAGTAAATATAATGGAAATAATTTAATGCTCCTTGAGTGATCTGATACCCTTTGATCCACGGAACAAGGGTTGGGGGTCACTGATTTATGGTGCTGACGCTTTCTTTAACAGTTTAAATGAGTTTACTTCTATTTTCCGCAACATCACATCATAGCTATTCAGCAACCAATAGTCCCTGGGTTTCTTCTTAGTAGTCATTTTAGCACTTTTTGCATCAGTTATTAACTTATAGTAAGTAATTTCAGTTACGAAAAAACCTTTTTTTTGCGAGCATCAACTCGAATTTTAGGCAACTAACCGTTGAATAGTTGTTTCATGTCTATGGACCATGGGTCGGCAACCTTTTAGCTGTTGCGTGTCAAACCAATCTACCAATATGATTCAGCGAACCACACAGTAGAGCATTTTTGAAACAATTAAAAATTTACAAATTTGTTGAGTTTTGCAAAGTGCCACTGAGAATTTTCCGCGTGCCACATGTGGCACGTGTGACATAGGTGGCTGACCCCTGCTTTAGACCATGTCTCATTCTCCAACACTATAGCTTGCTTCTCCATTTTCACGTAGCACAGGAAGAAACCAATTTTTTGTTGAACAAGTTTAAGTAAAATTGAGTATTTTGACATTTCCGAACAAACAGCAATGTACAACTAACAGATTCTGAGCCTGAGATACTCGTTAAAAGTTTTATATCTTGCCAATTGACAATTTTCGAAATGAATCTGAGATGTTATTTCATACTTTGCCAGTTTCTCATTAGGCATTCTATAGAATGCCTAGGCAATGCGTGAAATAGGAATCATTTCATACATTGCCGGCTAGATTTAGGCATTGTATAGAATGCAGTTCGGATTTCATACTTTGCCGGTAACATATATATAACGTAAAATAGATTTTTTGTGTCTAAAAATAACAAAAAGCTAACCCATTAACTTTTTAAAGAAAGATTTAATACTTTATGAAGGGATTTTAAAGTGCTATTCCCCCTACAATGATTGACGTCCACACATGAAATTTTGATTTACAAGTACGTTAAACTATGTACAACAAAATTGATATGTAATTTGGTACAGCATGATTGATATTCATAATTAACTTTTTTTTAATGAATGTTTATTGAAAATTCCTCAAAAAATGTCCAACTTTTAAATTTAACTATTTTTTTTTAAAAAAAGTATTGCTTTGATTCAGAAATACATACTGATTTTCCTTACATGTGCATTATAAGCAGTTGGTAAAAAGAAATATAAAAGTATTTGGCACAATAGAAAAAAAAATAATCTTAGCATTTAAAATGAAAATAAACCAATTATTTTTTTCTGTCTGAGATAAATCACTTTTAAGTTTTCATTTGACTTAGAGTTGTGTATAAAAACAAACATAACTCAGAAATTTTTTAGCTTAAAGCTTTCAAATTGTGTGGTATTGTATAAAATCACATGAAGAACAATTTATGCTAAAAATATTTTATTTGAATGGTCGACCGATTTTTATCAATTAATTCGTACTGTGGTACAAGTTAAATGAGATTGTGTACTTGTTATTCCTATGAGATATCGTGCCGCTTCTGCAAAATTGGTAAGAACCAGTTAAATCCAAATCTTGGCTGTACCACGTTAGTTGAATTGAAGTTAATAGCGTATATATATACACACATATATATTCTATTCTAAAATCTATTGTCTGGTCAGCTTGCAATTTCAATATATATATAAGGATAATTAAATTAGATCTAAAATTAAATCCCTATACCGCATCTAAATTTTATTTTCCCGTTACATCTTCAAGTATTAAATTTATTACCCAGTTCGGGAATGAAGAACACATGGCTCAAACTTTGCCGGCTCCGGCCATTAATTTTTATTACCTAAAATGTCATATTTAAATTCTCAAGTATATCTCTTCAACAAGAAAGCGTACTTGAAGAACATATGGCTTCTGAAGGGGCCGCCAATTCATATATTTAACACGTGTCCGTCTCTCTCTCTTTCAAATCAGATTACAAAGTGATTTCATGGAATAACGACGGTTAAAATAAAATGCCTCGATTCACACTCGCAAAACACCACATATATATATATATATGTGTGTGTGTGTGTGTGTATTGCTTTTTTGAGTTAACACTTCAATTTTAACACGTCATTTAGCTCGTTTTCTGACTAAGATGATTTGACTTCATTACATCCTTATGTTTAGTATTTTTTCATGTTTTTCATGTAAGTTTTTATCCTAATTTTTCCTATAGAATTTTCTTCTTTTAATTCTTAAGAGAAGCCTTATCTTCCACATTGATGCTTTCGTTTTATTTTACTGTCTGGTGTTTCTTCCACGTGAGATAGAAATAAGTCTAATTTTTCAAAATTTCTCTGTTTTTTATATTATGCCAAAATTTTCTGCTGTATACGGGGAAGGTGATACCATAAAGCAGCTTAACCCTAATTCTCTGGCCTAATTCAGTGACAGCTTTAGAAGTCCTAATAGGTCTCCATTTTAGTCCAAAAACTCTTTCGGTATCTTAATTGTTATGCTTCTTGGAATCCATTTATTTTATTATACTATACAAATATATAATATAAAAAGGTTTCCCACTTTTTATTTTAACTTTTTTTATTATATTATATACATAAATGACTGCAAAATAAAAAATGGTGTTTCTCTTACATTAAAAGGTTACAATGATTCTGACAAGTACATTGGTTTGTATAATAAATAAATATTTTTTCCTATTATACGAGAAATAATGTAAATTACTTGCCGTTCAATCCCTTTTGTTATTTGAGATTTTGTTTCTAAAATATTTATATATTTTTTATTTTTAAATAAACAACAGTCTAGTATTTTCATTATTTATTTCTTTTCATTATGTTTCCTACTGTTATTTGAACAGTTATACAATGGCACTGTAAATATTATGCAAATCCTTTCACGACTAAGTGGAACATTTTCCCCGTTTTAAAATTGATGAATGTCATATTTAATTTTAATTTTATGTGTACTATTTTTATTTCAAAGAAAGTATGCTGAAAGCAATTATGCAAACAGAAATGTTTGGGGGGGGGAAGAACTGTCAAAAATTATTTGGTATCAACCATAAAATATATTCGTGGATTGTATTCTTTCTCTTATAACTTATTTCAGTTTATTAGGTCATGTAATAATATATATTACTGTATTCTCTCACATATTTTATGTGTGTCGTGTAGTAATATATTACTATGTTTTCACTCGTATTTTATGTGTGTCGGAATAAAGGAAAAGAAATGCCAGATAAAACTGCATATTGATCCAAAATGAATTGTCATACTGATCTCCACCAAAAAACTCCACCCTATTATGTATTTATTCTATAATATTTTCATTTTACGCCTAAATAACCTAAAATAAAAAGTAACGTACTAATATTAACCAAAGCGTTCTTACGCTTTTCGGAGTAACGACCCCATTTTTTGTACAAAAACTTTATGCTTCTGCCCCATAAGCAATGTGCAACATTTACGCTTGGGTACTTCTATATGTGTTTTATTCAATTCCTACTGTTAGATCACCTCTCCCGATATATATATATATATATATATATATATCTTGTTATAAATTTTGAATCGTTAAAAAAATATTTTCTATTCATCCATTCATGTTCAGATAATTTTTTTTAAACTTGTAGTGGATGACACTTCATGTTAATACAGATTTTTCAAATAATAATTCAGTTATTTTAAACATTAATTACTGGTTAAGTAGTCACCGGTTTCCGACGCCAACTTATAACAATGTAACTGTTAAGACAATGACAAAAGTTGGTGTCGAAAACCGGCTTTTAATCCAAACTAGCCAAACCGGGTGAGCATTGTTACAAACAATGCAAACAAATCATGCTCTTTTTCCAATTTCTACTATTAGTTCACTCTTTCCTAATGGACATATAGTTCAAATTTTCAACCATTAATAAAATACTTTCTATTCATCCATTCAAAGTAGGAATTGACTTAAAACATTGTATATTACTTGTAAGTAGTATATTGATGTTTTGTAACATAACACACACACATCCGCATTAAATTTTTACTTTGAATATAACATTATATAATTTTAATTAACAAAACAAAGAAAACATGATATAATGAAATCACATCGTAAATTATACATAATATATAATCTGTTTATTAAGTGCAGTTATTTTGAGATCGTCACATTTATTAATAACGGTATATGCAAGATTTAAGCATCAATGGGAAGAAAGTGTTTGATTATTTTTCATTATGTTATTAATCCTCTTGAGCGGCGCAACCCGCGATTTCCTCAGGTATGCATTTTTTCGAAATATTTAGCTGTGCAACCCAAGCTGTTCCTGTTACATTTATGTTTTTATGTTCATATTTTTATGATCTAATTTTAGATTTTAAAGTAAAAGCTCTTTAAAAAAAATTTGTATATTTCAACTATAAAATGTAGATTTAATGCGTATATTTAAATATGTAATTATAAAGCACGCAATTTTTTAATCTACTTTGATGAACAAACTACGCAACGAGAGTGTCAAATCTTAGAATAATAGTCGACATCACTGGACGAGCAAAGTACTTCCTTAGTATTTTTTAGAATTGTTCGATATTCCAGTAAGAATCTAAATAAACAATTAAATTATCTATTGGCTCTCTCCAATAAGAATCTAAATAAATAATTGCATTTTTATTATTTTTAATGATGATTGAGTCATTTTATATAAAAAAGATGCAGGGTTTAATCTTAATTTTAATGCGTAATATGGCCACAAATATGGAGTTAAATAACAACTATATAAAAATAACAGATTAAATAATTTTATAAACATAAAGGTAATGTTTAGCATGTTGTAAAAGTCAATCATAATTGTATTCCAAATATTGCCCAAGTGAATATTTTTTTTTAGATTTTTAAAAGTCAATCCACACACACGCATAAATAGAAGCATTTTTAGCACCATTTTATAAGCTTCACTTTTATATAGCGCAATCTTTAAACATCATTTTTACCCACTTTAAGGCATCCGACTACCCTAAAACTGTGAATTTTGCCAAAAAGTTACAAATTTTCTTATGATTTTATTTTATGGGCCATCTTATTAGCTTTATAAAAATATTAAGTTTATTATTTTTCGTTTTCTAGAACAAAAACTACAAGTGTTTTAGTAAAAGCAGATGCCATTGCTTTAAGCAAGATGTCATACTTTAAAACACGTTTTACTCGAAATGTGATTGTTTTAAAATAATCAAACGGAGTCAGTGACTGCTAAAAAAGTTTTGAACATAATTAACTGAATTTTTTTCTGTAAGTTCTGTATAATAGTAGAATTGTTTTAACTCTCAGATTTATCAATCACTGTTTTATTACACAATTTACAATCCCTAATGTGAATATAATCACTGTCTTTTTAAGTATTTTTATATAGTAAACGAGATAAAGTGCTCTAGTTTTTGTAAAAAAGAAAATTTCTCTCTTATCCTGAATATTGTAGTAACACATTAGATTGAAAAAAAAATGAAAATTTGTTCATAAACCTTTGGTGCAGAACGGGCCGCGTTTATGCTATTTTTTGTCAATTTTTACTTATTTTATTCCCATTTTAGCAATAATAATTTCTTTTTCTTTTCTTAATTTTAGCACATTTTTCTTAAAATGCACTAAACAAATCTAAAAATAATAAAACAATCCCCGTATCTCCTTTTTTTTTAAAAAAAAAAGTTGTCCCAATCAGTCGGATAAATTAAAACATCAGATTGATGCAAAATTTTGCTCTTTAGTCTAGGGGACCGATGGCAATACAATAATTTAATAATTTTGTCCCATTGTTCTCAACAGATTCATCAGGATTAACGATTTCCCTTTTTCAAATACCATCCGGCATCTGACGACTAATTTCAGATCCCATTTCCAGATTTGGCGACTAAAAGATTAAGTTACAACTTATTCGATGAACTATAAAATAGTGTTTTTTAGTTTTTTTTATCTATAATTTATTATTTATTTTACTCATGATGAACAAATCATCAAATGTGTTCTTAAGAACGTTTAAATATATTAACCCTCTCACTGCCTAGTTATTTTATCAAAGTATGTTCAGAAATTGCGTATTTTTTGCTACATATTTCAAATCTACATATTAAATCTACATTTTAAAATTAAAATATGCAAAAGAAATTGTGAAATAGTTTTTATTCTAAAATATAGAATTAGATCATAAAAATATGAATATAAAAATATGAACATGAAAACATAAACATTAACAGCAAGAGATGCACAACTAAATAGTCAGAAAAAATGCATACCCGTGGATATCGCGGGATGAGCAAATTTCGTTACATCAACGTTGCACGTAGAAATCGCGGGATGAGCAGTGAGAGGGTTTAGTACTTTAACAAAATAACAAAGGCATTTTTCGTATGCAATAATTTTGACAAACTTTTCTTTCGGACATTTTTTAAAAAATTTCATCAGTGTGCATACTATAAAAATTCCATTTGACTAAAAAAATAATACAAAAGCAAACATATTTAAATTAATTTCATTGATTTTTGATTCAGAAAACATAAGCAAAAAAACACTATAAGCCAGGAACAAAAAACACTTTAAGTCATTAATTTCAATTTTCATTCCATTTGAAGAACAATACTCATGTTTAAGTAACTTGCATCCGGAAACATTGAAACAACTTTCAGAAGTATCCACCATGAAAACTAAAATTAACCTCCCTCTAATCTGTAGACACCATCCAAGATTCGAAGCTGTGTGACGTAGCGGGTCGCTTAGCAACGCTATGGATGGACCGACGCAACTCGACAAGGACTGGAGGGGGAGAGAGGCGATGATAAAAATGAAACTAAATGCACTGAAAAAACTAAAGAACTAGAAGAGAAGGGGAGGTGTACGATAAAACAGCCGGAAAGATAGCGTAAGCAACACTGTCAAGTTGTATCTCTCTAAAAATAATAATAAATAAGAAAAAAAAAGTGTTCAGTCTATATATAGGCTACTTCGTCATAGAAACGGGGGTTGATCCTTTTATCCGTATTTTTTTTCTTTTTTGCTTTATTTTCTTATGCTGTACACAGCAGATGTGGAAACTGTTATCTTACGGAGTTTTACTTTTTTGCATGAACAGCTGTAGCATCGCTAGGTGAAGGAGTTTAAAAACCCACAAAATTGAAGGGCACCGTATTTTAAATTGTACAGGGTTTTTAAACAGTCATTTACGGTGACTCAAAAGTAAAAAGTTAACACTACATCTTCATTTGCTACACAGAGTTTCATCGTTAAGATAGCAAAATGTCTTTCTGCTGCATTTTTCTATGATTTATTTAACTTAACTTGATCTATGACTTCTGTAACCAGCCGCTGTTGTTGCTACATACTTAATAGATTTTTTTTATGAACACAATATCTTAATCACATACCATCCCTTACTTTTGAAAAACTCAAAATTTCATTTAGATATTGGATGTTTAAAATTGAGAGTTCACCTACAAACAGCATCTTATAGCTGAAAGAGGTGAGTAGATTGCCACCACTCCAATGGAGAATTTAAAATTTTATTTTAAGGTATCCGACTACCCTACTATTGAAAACTTTGCTAAAAATTGACGAATTTTTTATGATTTTACTTTATAGGCTACCTTATTAGTTTAAAAATACCAAGTTTATTATTTTCCGTTCACTAGAGCAAAAACTACAAGTATTTTAGTAAAAGACGATGTGTGTGTGCCATAAAGCAAGATGTCATACTTTAACGTATTAATCTAGAAATGTGTTTTTTTTAAATGATCAAGCAGGGACAGCGATTGCTCAAGAAGTTTTGAAATAATTAACCGAAATTTTTTGTGCATGTTCTGTAAAATAGTAGAAGTGTTTTAACTTTCTGGTTATTCAATCGCTGTTTTATTATAAAATTTACAGCCCCTTATGGGAATATAATCAGTGCTTTTTAAGCAATTTCATGTAATAATTTAGATAAAGTGCTTTAGTTTTTGTAAAAATTTAAATATCTCTTATTCCGAAAGTCATTTAAAAAATGAATAGCAAAGTAACACACCAGAATTGAAAAATTCAAAATTTGTTCATTAACCTTTGGTGCAAAATGGGCCCCGTTTATGTTAAATTTGTAAATTTTTACCAGTTTTCCACATTTAAAAAAAATGCTTAATATTTTTTTTCTCTTCTTAATTTGAACATATTTTTCTTTATACGTACTAAGCAAATCTAAAATCCTCAAAAAAAAAAACAAAAAAAAATCCCTATACCTCTATTTTTTTTTTAAAAATGTCTCAAATAGTCGGATACCTTAAGTGCTTTTCCTGTAGAGTCAATGTACCAAATTTAATGGCAATCTGCTTTCTCGCTTTAGTCAAAAAATACTGTTTATACAGGAAAATAATTAAAATGATTCGGTGCTTAAAAATGTATGACTATAACCTTTGGCGTTTCGAAGACGTCATGTAGGAGACTGAGAAAATTGCATTTA
Organism: Trichonephila clavata; assembly: GCA_019973975.1. Classification (NCBI taxonomy): domain Eukaryota; kingdom Metazoa; phylum Arthropoda; class Arachnida; order Araneae; family Nephilidae; genus Trichonephila; species Trichonephila clavata. Next base: position 16,014 of record BMAO01019578.1, on the reverse strand, counting down.
CCGGTTTTACCGTTTATTATTAATTTTTAAACACACAACTCGATTAAAAATTGTACACAACAAATGAAACTATTCAATTCTGGTTACAAACAGATCCCTATTTTATACCCTGCAATAAGGATTACTGTACAGAAGTTGCAGACTACTTTCTCGTCTTGCAATTTGGTATAAAGGGGGGATTCAGTGGCGTAAAAAGCCTCATCAAACAAAAACAAAAAATAAACCGACTAAATACTAGTGCTCATAGAGAATTGCGGTTGCTACGCTGAAACTTTGAGACGGACATAAATACATTCATAACCATCTCATCAAATTCATCCAACTCCTTATTTTTTAAAATTTTTAACAAATTTATATTTTAATAAATAAGTCTCAACAAAATGGTTTTTTTTTAAATTCCTAATTTTTTCAGAAAAACGTTGTTTATCCGAATCAATTGGGATCAGACACCGTTCGGATACGCGATTGTTCGGATAACCGAAAACCGAATGTGTTCCATGCAGTGTATGAAACCGGACACTATACGATTACTGAAAATTATCATATGCGGGAAACGTGCTTGAAGAAAAAGCAAAATAGGTGCAAAATTTAGCAATTTTACCTTTATTGGGGAAAATAATTACTTATTTTTGCGCTGTAACATTATGCACCTTCGTTTTTTCGCTGCAAGGTCTCTGATTCTCTTGAGCAGCAGAAGATGAGCAGGACAGCACTCTGATTGTTGTTCGTACCACTCCATAGATGTCTCTAACGCAGAAAAGCGTCAGCATTTGATGGAACCTTACTACTATCGTTGCTGATGTTGTCCTCATCTTCATCCGTTTCACAACTGAAATTCCCCAAATATCCTTCACCTTGAGTTTTCCTGTCACCTTTGGCCTCACGCGGAATAACTGTTGAGCATTGCACTGACCGAAAACGTATCCGGACTTAAGTCCTGATATTTGACGCTCCGGATAATAAACGTAGAGATAAACGACGCTCTACTATACTATACATTTATGCATCTTTATCACGTGGGGGTCTTTGGGAAAACTTTGACTTTAAAAAAAGGTCTGCGTCGGCAAATTTTGACTATAAAAAGGGGTTTGTGGGCAAGTTTTGACTATAAAAGGTGGTCCATGGGTTTAAAAAGTTTGGGAACTAAACTCAATAACTTCTTACTCAATGGAAAACCAGTGTTATCATCCAATCATCACTCTTTTGTAATTTAAAGAGTGTTACAGCGTCTTTAAGATGAAAGAAGAAACAAAAATATGCTTTGAGAATAAGGTTATTGTAACAAATGTAATTATTTTATTATTTTGAAGTAAAATGCACTTGAATCATATAAATTTATGAAAATAGAATCCTAACCGACAATATTTTGACGGTAAACAAAAATGCTATAATTTTCGCTTTTTTCAAACTGCATTTATTTAATGATCTTTAGAAGTACATAACAAAAAATAAAAATGTAGTAGAATTTCTTCAAAAGTTAAAATAAATTTTTGAATCTCCTGGAAGTATACCATTTGTGTGGAAGAGAAAATAAATATAATAGCAAATTTATTCACATTTTTGTTTTTTCAAAGAAAATAAGTTCAAACATGACATATTGATTAACATTCCTTTTATTCATCTAAATTTATTCCTGAGTATTTGGCATTTCTTTGTATAGTCTCGTAAAGCCTTTCAAAGTTTTAAGTCAAATATTTTGCTTATGCATTTTAATGATTTTGAAAATTAGAAAAATCTTCTCTCTATCTTGTAGTTTTCTTTTAAAGAAGTTAGAAAAGAAAATTAAACAAAATCTTAAGAGCCATTAAATCGAAATTCTAACATAAAATATTAAGAAATCGTATTTTTTACTTCTATTCCAGAAATTTTAAATTGCATGCTTTCAAAATTTTTAAAATGAGCTTTAAATTGCTCAAAGTTTAGAGAAATTTCAGCTGCTGATATAATCACGGCTTTAAAATCGTTAAAATAGTTTGACAAGAAACAAACATTTTTATATTTCCTTTTTTGTTTAATATTTTCCTTTTTTCCCCTTCTCTTCTCCTTCGTTGCTGGCACATTTATTTTATTTTATTTGGAGATGAAAATTAATTAAAAATAATAGCGTGGGAATATTCAAATAATTTATACTAAATTTTTTTCAAATACTTCTAAAATGAGACAAAGTTTTTGCTATGTTTATCAAGAATAAGAAGGAAGTATTTTGACTTGGGTACTAAAATTACAATAATATTTTCACATTTTTTAAATTGTAGTTATATCCAACGTGCCATTAAATATAATATAAGATTTTTTGAGAGAGTGAATATTAACTTCGCGCTGTTCAGCTTAATTGAGGGCTTTTGGCGACGGACCTCGTAATTTTGAACCATGCTTAAGTGACGAGGACGACACCTGTGCTGGCATCCCCAATCCTAGCTAGCATACCACATCAACGGGAGCACATTTGAGCTATCGACAGATTTAACGTGCGTTGCTCCCAAACACGGCGGGTCTTCAGTGGTACTAGGCTCGAACTCATGACACGCCGGCCACGATCCTGTTACCCTAACCATTAGACTACCGCATCCATATAAGGTTTTTAGAGACTCACAGGTAGGGAAAAATTAAGCAGACACTGTAAAATTAATAAATCTGCTGAATGAGCAAACAAAACAGATCGGACCAATAAAAATAACTAACTCAGGTACAATAAGGCATGAATAAATACAAGGTGCACTGAACGTGATTCGGAAGGGCGTTTGTGGTGTATGCTCAGCATTTCTGAGAAAGAATTTGAGCGACGTACATCAATATAGAAACTATCCATAGCACTGTTTTCTAGGTTTCCGCGAAGGTTTTTTCATCTAATATTAAAAATATATTAAATCATCTAATATTAAAAATATCTCTTTTACAGACTTTTGAAAGACCTCGTAGAAAAATTGAAAGATGTGTCATGGTAGTGGATCACTAAATTGTTCCCTGTAAAAATATTTACTAGAACATGTATTTCAATCAAGAATATTAATTCAGTTTTTTGTTGTTTGCTGTTTGCAACTACATTATCATAACTAAAAAAAATTTAGTGTAGTATAGGGATTGGATTTGGATAGTAGGTTTGGATTTGGCGATTTTTATATAGAAATTATGATGAGATAACGAATTCATTCTAGCTTCGGGACACCTATCGTAAGTGAAGTAAGTTAAACGATTGGTTTTGGTCGCCAAACGTAATTGACATCGCCAAGGGCCCCCCCCTATACTACACTTTAACCAACGTAGTATTTTCAAAAGAAATATAAGTAGAAACACAAGTGCAAATATTAAGAAATGAATATACATAGCGCACCAATACGATAACGACTGCATCTATCTTGATCCTGCATCTATCCTGTATTATTTATTTTTATTTGATATTAGTATCTTGAAACAATTTTATAAACATACGTAATTAGATGTTTTCCGTTTTCTTACAGGAAAAATAGTGTTAAAAAGTCTGCATAGATAGCAGAGTCAGTCTTAGAACTATTGAGGAACCTTTAAACCACTCAGCTATAGGTTGGGAGTCAGGGAGGGTTGCTCTAAACTTAGAGGGTCAGCGATGTCAGGCTGATACATAAAGGGAGGAGGGGGGAGAACGGTGAGTGAAAGCTTAAGAACCCGCTGCTGTAGACCAGCAGTCGCCAAAATTTTGACCTCACGGACCAATAAATTCATAATTTAAATCCCGCGGACCACTAATAGGATTTTTTAAGTGTTAAATATTTTTATATATACATAAAAATTGTGTCCTTAGAACACATAAAATGACCTAAACTAATTTAATCCCAATAAATATCAAATAAAAGAAAATAGGTCTATTGTTAAGATTTAAGATCATAACTGTGTTGAAAAAAAGTACCAATATACAAAAAAGATACACAGAAACTTTCTTAATAACCCAACTAATATCTTAAATATATTTTATATTAAACTCAATACGTCCGTAAGCCCACCTTTAAATACTTCAATTGATACACATAAGCGACATACAGGAAAGTGAAACATTAGAAAAGTGCAAAACGAGACGAGACAAAACATGTAGCTAAAACAATGCAGCTACAGCAGTACTGTGGCTGTACTCTACTTCATAGAGTTGTAAAAACTCTATGAAGTAGAGTTTTTACAACTTTTCACGAATTGTTATGAATTAAACTATGTTTCAATGCATCTTAAAACGTAACGTGATGACTAAACACATTCACATTTTTCTGTGGACCAGCGAAAATTTCTCACAGACCACCACTTAGGCACCCGCTGCTGTAGACGATATCTGAACGACCTCATTATATTTCCTGAATCCTTAATTCCAAAATGCCAATTAGGCGGTTATATCCATTATATGTTATGTTATTCCAATAATTCATTAAATCTGTTTACACTTTTTTTGTGTTTTTGCTTAGACGCCGCAGAAGACAGATACACAGCTCAAAGAACTGATCCTACAAGCTGAAAGAACGCTCAGATGACTTGAAGTGCCAACTATCATTTAATTTACAACAACTTTATCTAGCGTTAACAAATTAGGAAGATAACATCAGTGTATGAACAGTGTGTGATGTCTGTGGAATACGGGATTGTTTACAGCATCGTTTTGGTGAGCATTTCAGACTACAGGAACAACAGTTCGAAAGTTAATTATGGATCATTCACGAGCAACTACGTTAGCAGATTACCAGTATTGTGGCTTACAGGTGAGAAGATACGAAGATAGACAACGGAAGAAACAGCAAGAAACATGCAATAGGCTATATTGAAGAACCTATTTCCCATTTTATCACGGATAAGGCCATTCACAAGGTGATGGGTCGTAAATTTTATGCTAAAAAATTCATAAATACCTAAATCAAAAATAAATTCACTAAATTGTTACTGTGTGAAGGTGTTCGTAACAGCGTTCACAAAACATGCTTTAAACTAGAAGAGTTGGAAATGTATTAATTACTATGTAATAAAATATGAGAATTTTAATATTACTGTAAGGTATTCAACCACTCTAAAATTGTGAGTTTTGCCAAAAGTTGACAATTTTTTTTTTATGATTTTATTTTATGGGCCGTCTTATTAAATTTATAAAAATACCAAGTTTATTATTTTCCGTTAATAGAACAAAAACTACAAGTTTTTAAATAAATGCAGATGCCTTTACTTTAAGTAAGATATCATATACTTTAAAATGCGTTTTACTCGAAATGCGTGTTTTTTTTAAATGCTCAAACAGGATCAGCGATTGCTAAAAAAGTTTTGAAAATAATTAACTGAAATTTCTTTGTGTATGTACTATATAATAGTAGAAGTGTTTTAACCTTCAGATTTATCAATCACTGTTTTATTACAAAATTTACAGTCACTTGCGTTAATTGTTATTTTAAGCCTTTTCATATAATAAGTAAGATAAAGAGCTCTAATTTTTGTAAAAATTGTAATATCTCTTATCCTGACGGTCATTTAAAAAATGAATAACATGGCAATAGATCAGGATTGAAAATTTTTTAATTTGTTTATATACTTTTAGTACAGAATGGGCTCTGTTTATGTAATTTTTTGTAAACTTTTAAAAAATTTTTCCCATTTTAGTAATAATAATTTCTTTTTCACTTCTTAATTTTAGCATAATTTTCTTAAAATGTACGAAAAAAATCTAAAAACCGCAAAAGAAAAAAATCTCCACATCACCATTTTTAAAAAAAAGTTGTCGCAAGTAGTCGGATACCTTAATAATCACATTTTTGTAAAGGTTACCGCCATTATAGATGTCTTAAAAAATATTTTTCGAAATATCTGAAAAAATATTATATTGCAACGATAATTTTAAAATAAACATTGCTTAAAAACTAATTGCGTATTAAATATGATGTTCCGTTTGTTTTTGTTCTACATTAAATCACAGAACGTGTTTTAGTTAAACCTTTTTTTTCACACTTCATTACAACTTCAAAGAAAATAAAACTAAAATATATTTGAGAACTATTCGATTTTCTTGCCTGCCTTAAAATTATTCCCTTTGCATTAATTTGTTTCGTTTCATAAATAGGTACCAGATGTTTTTATTTTTTGGCTTTATAACGAACCGAACAAAAACATGCTTATATTTCCTTCGAATAAAACTTTTTAATGAGAAATTAAATATCTAAGTAATTCACACATTTTCATTACCTCATATTTTGAGTTTAAAAATGTTTTATGCACTGTTGAAGCGTTAAACTTTTCAAATAACTGATTTCTGTAGAGAATAGGACTTAGAAATAGTTCTCTAGACTTAAATGTTTTCATTTCTTTTGGAAATTTCAGTAACGTTTTTAAATAACATTTTCTTTAAAAGCAGATCTTAAAAGAAAGCATTAAAATCAGACTTCGAAATAGAATGAAATAAAACGAAGTCTAGACGTATGTTTTCATATTTTTACTTGCAAGATTACAAGTCCTTTCCTGTCTCTTAGGTTAATTCAGATTTTATCTGGATGCCATACCAAACGTTTTTTTTTCTGTCTCTTGCAATTTACACAAATGTACGTCAGAGAACTTTTCTTCAAAGGCAAAGGGATATATATTCTCGTATAAAGGGAGGAACTTTCATTAAAGAAAATGGCACGATACATTCAACAGATTTTTTTAAAGCAGAAAATTTTACTATTTGTTGAGTTGTTCAGAGAGCAATTTCGCTTTTTTTTTGGTGAAAATGAAAAACAATCGTCTTATATAGAGTATAAATATTTTATTGAATTATATATTCTGCATTTTGGACCAATATTTTTTGCCATCTTTCTTGTCGAAGAAGGATTTCACTCCTATAAAACTTTTAAATTTTGCAGCCAGGAAAACTGATTCAAGTCATTTTCGAGATATGTCCTTATTTAAAGTAAAGGTTTAGCCGTCCAAACCATTTTGTAAAAGATGGAACAGGTAATAATCCAAAAGGTAAAATATCTGGAAAATACTTTGGGTGCAACGGTGCATCTCATCCATGTTGTAATGCCTTTTGGTTAGTTGCCAAACTTCTATAAAGTCTCACATTATCATGGTGAAACTAATTCGGACCTTTTCTGTTTGAGTGAATCGTTCATTTAGTCCAGTTGTGACAGAACACTTCAAAATTTATCGAGCATTGTCCAAGTAATCAAATTTCTTATCACATTGCGTTAATAAAATTGGCAGAGCACTTACGTGAAACAAAATAGCAAGCATGGACAAACTGCATCTCTCAAAAACACACACTAGCATTAATAATTTCACTATAAGAGTTAAAAATATGTGCAAATCAAAAGATAGAAAGAAGAAAATATCAGTATCCGTACAGCGTATGGGCAAACCGGTTGTGGCTAGCAATCGATAACCCGTACGGTGTACGGACAAATCAGTTGACGTTAAACTCTTGCAATAAAAAAAACATTTGTTATTTTAGGGAGGGTCTCCCAAAGAGGACACTTGATAACAAATGACTCCTTTTCCTTTTATGGCTTTCAAATTCAAGCAGTGGTTAAAGTAATTTCGAAAAGCTTCCATAAAAATTAGAATTGAGAAATCTCCTGATTCTCAACAAATGTTTCGGCGATATTCTAGTTTTGGCATAAGAAACACACGCCAGATTGAGCACATTGGAGATTGTTAAGACACCAGATGAGTTTCAGCAGTTCACACAATTAAAAATGTATACGTTCCCTTGATTCGCATCGTTCCTACTATTCTTTATTATTTTTTTCTTTCAACTTGGACATTGGATTGATAATTACCATTGCAGACCTAGTGTATTCCATGGGAGTTGGTATCACTTTTTATTGTGGCACCCTATATGTGGATACCAATTGCCACAATATTCCTACACAGAAAGAAATACCCAAGGTCTGATGATGTGAAATTGTTCCATTAATATTTTTATTGCCAATAGCACCAAGCCAAACAGCATTACAGAGATATTCAATGTACACCATAATTAAGCGACATGGAACCTGTCGATTTCTTACATTATGAAAATCCACCCACATGTGCCGGGGTTCGAACCCACAAACTTGGGTGTACAAGGCCAGCTCCTAACCAACAACGCCACCCAGCCGGTTCTTCCTTCATTATAGCATATACAATATTTTTCATTCAAAAATTTACTCCTAATAATATTATAATTTTAATTAAATTTCTAATATACTTCTAATTAATAATATCTCCAGTTTATCAAATTTCAAAAACTGTTAACATGTTTGTCATACATATACATAAAGATTCAGATTATACATTATAATTTTTATTTGCGAGCAATTAAACTTTCACGTATAACCTGATTCAAAGAGGAAACGATTTAAACTTTCACTAAGTGCCATTAAACATACAGAAGCATTTTATAATTTAATTATGCCTAATGAATTTTGGTTACATTTCTTACAAGTTTTTTCACTACCTTAAGAAACATAAAAACTGATATATATATAGCTTTTCACAAACAACAGACAATGAATGATTTGGATTCTCTAATGTTTTAACCAAACATTTCTGAAATATTGAGGGAATATTTATCACATATTCCAGAAGTCTTACAAGTGTCCAAAGGTTAACCGATCGTTAAGCCATTGCATATTTGGATCCACGTACAATAATCCCATGCAAAATCAAAGCACTAATATTTCCCACTCGATTTAACACAGGCAGAGGCATCCAATCTCCTCTGACGTTTTCTGAGATACATATATTCGTTCGCCTAAACCGCCCGTCAAATAACCATAGCAATGCCAAGCGAGATTATTTCATCACTGGAGGTGGCTACATGATCGCTTTCAAGCACGACCGAACATTCTATCCACCCCCTAGCCCGCTCCGTGACCAATAGAGCGAAAATGGTTCTGAAACTGCCCCAATTCCGGGTATTAAGTAAACATTTATTCTGGAGGAAGCAAGCATAAGATCTGGGAGACCGTTCCAGGGCAAGGGGGAGGCTGGAAAAGCGATTGCGGATTGACGAATGGAAAAGTTGACCTTTGGCTATCTAATCTCTCGTTCATCTGGATATGGTGGGCTATTTGGGGGATCTCCCATATCTCTGAATGCGCATTAAACTTATTGTGTGAACAGAGTTGCATAATTTACCCATTTCTTCACGCATAATGAGTTCGAGGTGATTTTCGTATTTACACGTACGCGTAATGAAGAAGAGATGGGAATAAATGCTTAATGTTTTCGAATGAGTTTAGTTGGATATATCCTAGTTTTGAAAGATTATTCTTCGGTAATGATCGTTTTGGCATTAAGTGTTAGATTAGGTTCATTTATTAGAAGCTTGTACACTTAATTCAAAATTGTTGAGGTTTCGCTGTCGGTAAAGTGATGTATTTGTTCATTTTATATTATAATATCTGGATATTTTTTCATATGAATTAATTTATTTACATGATCTATGCGAATAACAAAATGCTGTTATAAAAATACTTCATAATATTTATTCTATTTATAGTTACAGAATAAGGGCATGCAAAAACCATATGAATTACAGTGAAAGTTTATCCAAAAATATTGTTTATAAGAAGTTAGTTATTATTCGCCTATTTTTATATGTTTGTTTGTTATGGTTATGGCTATTTTAATTTAAAAACTTCAACTTATAGTTTACTTGTTAGGTAATACGCAGCGAATCCTGTGTTGAAAATTATAATTATTTTATCATAAAATCTTAAAATGCTATCATTGGTTGTTATTATACGAAAAGTATAAATAAGAACAAATAGAATTAAAATAAATTTTTGTAACAATAAAATTGCAATAGGAACTGATCATTTTAAAAATACATACTTAGATAAGAGTTAGAACCATGTTTGCTAGAAAATTATACCTAACTAGATAATAAGTTCTAACATGAATTTTTAGCACGTTTTCGTAATATACCTTTATCCAAAAAGAAAGTTTTAAATAAGATTTTAATCCAGACAGCTCGATATCGTATTGCGGAGTGATATCGTGTCGCTCCGAGTTCGAATCCAGGGATTTCGATTTTTTCATTTCTGCTAATTTTTCCCACGTAAATTAATTTTACTGATAAATACTTATTTTAACATGATCCTCTGTTATTTTAATGTACTTTTCATACATATATACACAATTTTAACTCCACATTGAATAACTTCGTCAAATATTAAGATTATCTTACAAAATTTTTTTTTGCATTTGTAAAATAATATTTTACAACTTCTGTGCGAAGATTGAAAAAATCGCTTAAAAATTACGGATTTTAAAGATTTTTTTTTTTTTTGTGATTTTTGTAAAATAACGTTTTTGCGAGAAATAATATAAGCATTATTTTTGTAACCTTTTTTCTTTAAAAATTATTGTTGTTTCCAATCAATATGTGAAAACTTGGAATTTTCAATTGAAAATTGAGCCCTCAAAAATAATGAAAACTTTAAAGACATTCTAAAGGCTTTGCGCTCTAAGAAAATAATTATTGTTAAAATAATGAATATGCTTGGTTTTTCGTAATATATTATATCAGAACGTTTTCTTTGTTGCTTTAAATATACATTTTTTTAGGTAAAAAAGAATTGTTTTCTGTAAATCATTAATCGAAATTTTTCAATCGTTACGTATAAGGATTTCTTATAACTATGATAAGTAAACCATCTGAACTAAAAAGATTCATACTTTGCTCTTTTAATATCAGTGATTGAATAAATTAAATACAAAACATCATTTATTTGTCACGATTCGGATTTTTTTTTTTCAAAATAATAATACTTTGCCTATTTTATGATTTCTTCTAAAATGAATTAATATCGATGCATTTAAATGAAAATGATTTTTAAAAAGTCATTGATCATTTAGAATCAATGATTAAAAAAATAAAATGCCAAAAACTATCTTTCTTTAAAGAATTTTATAGAAAAAAACTTTTATTTTTTACAAAACAATGATGTTTTGCATATTTTATGATTTTTTCTCATATGAATCAATATCGTTGCGTTTAAATAAAAATGATTTTTAAAACTTTCAGAATCAGTGATTTAAAAAATAAAAAGCCGAAAACTTATTTGAACGAATTTTAATAAAACACTCAAAATACTTAAATCAAACATTTAATAAATTCTTCATCCGTAAAGATAATTGCATGAAACTTTTTTTCCGTTTGTTGAACATTTCAAAAAATCCAATTGAATGCATCCATTATGATATTAATAATATTAAAGAATAGTCAACGCGTGCGCGCGGAAACAATAAATGTATTAGTCTAGTGCAGTGGTCTTTAACGTTTTCAACTCACGAAACCCCAGGAACTTGAGGGTTCTTTCGTTGAACCCCTTGAACTATATATAAAGTGTTTTTGTTGTACCCCTAGAACTAGAGAGTGCTTTCGTGGAACCGCATTAAAAACACAAACTTCAAAAAATATATCTCAAAATAATACTTAAAGTAGATCAACATGTATAGGCACTTTATGTTAAGGCAATTAAAAATGTATTGCATTTATTATTAAATAAATATAATCTAATTGTTTTAAATATAATTTACTCATTAATAATATTTATTTGTGATCCAAGTGTCACCTATCCATTCTATTTAATAACTGGGATATTAGCTTGCTTTTTTTTCACACAAACTAAGGAAGTCTAGGTCAACTGAGATTAAATGCAATGCATTCCATATTCTGAGTACAATTTGTTTTGTAGCCTCTTATACGTTGAGAAGTATATTTCACTTAAACACAATGCTCTCTGAGTGGCATTGAAATGTTTATAGCAGTGTGAGAAGTCCCGTGCATTTTGCATGAATTTGCAACCTAAAAGCTGTTCTTGCTTAAATTTAGATTTTAACATCGAATCTGTTGATATATTCATATATTGTTTCCTTTTCTTCATTAAAGGTGTTTATCCATTAAAAAAAACTATTTAGTTTTGTAAGATATCGTGCTAACTAACAAGTATAAAATTATATTGTGGAATCTGAGATAATAAACAATAGAATATTCACAATCTAATAGGAAGTAAATATAAAAATAAATCGTTTTAATACTTTTATTACACTATAATAAAAGTTTAAAAAGAGTTTAAAAATAAAGTTATTATTAATAAATAAAATTTTCATTTTAAATGAATAGGGACGAGGGGAGGGGATTTAGCTATTTGTAACTATAGAATCTTCATAGAGAACGTGTATCCATTTTGCATACGCATTTATTTTTTCTCGATTTTTTTACTGTGACTCGTGGAATTCCTGGGTATGCCTTGTGAAACCCTAGGGTTCCGTGGAACACAGTTTGAAGATCACTGGTCTAGTGGGATAAAATACAGGAGTAATGAATATATGAATTGGATAAATAGATTCATGCCATTATTAATTGTGAAATGATGCACATAAAAATAACATGCCTCTTATTATATATTATATAATAAGCCCTTGTGTCTGTAATTCTAAGAAACCTCTGAAGAAAAACACAAATTCTCTTTTCGGAAGTATGCTTAATCACAACTACTATTTACAATAAAGCAACGATTCTTAAGCTTTCGATTCCCACGGCCACTCTTATAGTATCAGCCGGACCTCAGATATTATGAGCACCCTTCTTTGACTCCCAACAAATGGCTAAGTGATTTAAAAGTTCCTTAATAATCCTAGGATTGCCTCTGCTACTTAAATATACTTTAAATTCAGTTCTTAATCTTTGCACATGTGATTCTATTTAAGAAAATATTACGCAGTATTTAGTAATTGCTAAATAGTTGCAAACAATAGAAGAACCAAATTAATATTCTTGATCGAAATACGTGCTCTAGTAGATTTTTTCATTGAAGGGGAGGCAATTTAGTGTTTAGTTACAGAATGGCACCATTCTATTTTTTTCACGAGGCCTTTCAGAATCTGTAAAAGAGAGAAATCTTAACATTAAATGAGAGACCTTCGTAGATCCCCAAGAAAATCATTGAGGACCCTTGAAGGTCCACTGCCACAGGTTAAGAACCACTGCTATAAAGCTATTCTGTCATTCAAATACAGATTATTAGTTCCTAGATTATTAGTTGAAAAAATTTAATAGGTTATTGCAAACATTACATCGGAATATTCCTTATGGCACAGAAATCAAAAGGAAATACTGGAAGCAGTATTTCAAAGTATTTAACTAATCAAATCAGTGATAAAAATTTTAAAAATCGATTCAGACAATATTAAGAAGAAATTTTACACTAACAAGGAGAGTGCAAGGACTTGGGGTCACATATCTAATTTAAATTTTGTAGGATGGTAGATCTAAACTCCCTTTTGATGGTGATATATGGTTATAGTGACCACTACTCCATGATTTTTTAAATATTTTCAATTGAAGATGCAATTCACTCCTTAAATTCAATTCTGTAGCAAACAATCATACGTAATGGTTAATACTGCACTAATTTGACGCACGAGATGCTTTTCGAAATTATGTTTCATTTGCTTTTATATGTCACACCATTGTACAGACAATGAGGGGTAAGATTCTAGTCATAATTTTATGCTAATTCTGTTAATCATATGAATAATTTATTTATTGTTTCTATTCACAATTTGTTATTTCCTGGCACGATTGACAAGCAGTTAAAAGGCTTTTCTCCTGGTCTTCTCGCGAAATGCTTTTGTTATTTTGTAATAAATATTAATCTGTACTTATACGAATGATAATGACAAAAATAAAACTCTAATAAGGTTTATAGCCATTAAAGACATTTCATTTCCAACTTATTTAAACTTCATTATGCATCTTAACATGTAAAAATAAATATAAATTTTTTAAAAAAAATTTATTCACCCTCCATGGACTCGATCCCGGCTCCTAACGACGAGGGGCTCCGATCCGTAGCTGCTACGCTAAGCCCATTACGTATAATCGTTTGCTACAGAAATTAACTTAACGAGTGAATTGCATTGAATTTGAAAATATTGAAAAAATTATTGAGTAGTAACGCTTATAACTATGTATCTTCATCAACAGGAAACTAAATCTACCATCCTACAATATTTGAGCTAAATCTATGACCCCAAGAACTTTCACTCTCCTTGTAAGTATTCATAAATATCTATATAATTATCTTAAATTAAAAAACTCCGGAATTTTCCATTCCAAATAAATACACTTTTCTCGAATAATGTTAATTAACAACATAATGTATAAGCTAACATAATTATTAATTAATTAATGAGAAGAGAAAAATACTACAGCTCTAGATATTTTGTACTTATTCTGAAATATTTGTTTCCCATATAATGCAATACTTGTACGTTCGTTACATAGTTTTGAAAAAGATATTAATTCCAGAAACGTTATAGTTGTTAATAAAAAGTACATTTACACATTAATAAAAGAATGTTGTAAAATAAGAAGTCTAACGTGAATTAAAATTAAAAGGTTTTAAAATATTTCCATTTATTAAAAATTGGAATAAGCAAGATTTCGATAAATTTAATTCTTATAATACATACATACATTTTATCATACTGTATTTCGGTTTTCCAATTTTTTATTCGTGAATAATTTATCTTGGACAGAATAGAAACAGGAATAAGTAATGGAGTTACTTCGTTTAATATATTCTATTAGAGAACAAAAAGACTACTTTCAAGAAATATGAATATTTACGTACTTCTCAACCTGACAAAAAATGTTACTCTTTGACTTCGAAACATGTCAAGCGAGTTGGAAAAAATGTTCAGATGCTGTCACAAGTTCCAGTAAGATATATTGAAGTAGAAAAAAGAGGATAAAAGACAACACTTTGGAAAATTAATCTTAAAAATGAAAATAAAAGGAAAACCCATTATAATACCTAAATTTTTAACTGTATACGAAAAACGAACTTCAGGGAGTAGTAGACTTAAGTTTTGGTCCTGTAGTCTTGAATTTTAACTTAAAATATACACAAATTTACCAAATACATTTAGTACTTTTACACAAATGTGGAGTTGTATTCGGTATTCAACTACTATTTTTTTTTTTTTAAATGGAGATATGTGGATTTTTTGAGGTCTTTAGATTTGCTTCATACGTTTTAAGAAAAATATGCTAAAATTAAGCAGAGAAAAATAGATTATTATTACTAAAATAGGAAACAACTGGGTAAAAGTTTACAACAAATAACATAAACGGGGCCCATTCTGTACCAAAGGTTTATGAACAAATTTTCAATCGTTCAATTTTCTGTTTTCATGTTATTCATTTTTGAAATGACTTTCAGCATAAGATATTTCAATTTTTACAAAGATTAGAGCATTTTATTACTTATCACATGAAATTCCTTAAATAACAGTGATTGTATTGAATAAGTAAGTAAATTTTGTAAAACAGTGGATTGATAAATCTAAAGGTTAAAACACTTCTACTATTATATAGAACATACACAAATTTCAGTTAATTATTTTCAAAGATTTTTTAGCAATCGCTGTCCCCGTTTGAGCATTTAAAAAAAACATGTTTGGAGTAAAACGCGTTTTAAGTATGACATATATATATGTTGCTTAAAGTAATGGTTCTGCTTTACTAAAAACTTGTAGTTTTTATTTTAGTGAACGGAAAATAAAAAAACTTGGTAATTTTATAAACCTAATAAAATGGCCTATAAAATAAAAATTAAAAAATTGTCATTCTTGGCAAGTTTACAATTTTAGGGTGGTCGGATACCTTAAGTTTTTTTTAATGGATATGGTACGTGTTAGTTCATTTTATTAAAAATTGTGTATGTTATATTATTTATTTAATTAAATATTTATTGAGAAACTTTTTCAATCTTCATATTATTTTTATTTAGATCTTTTTCAGAATATTTTTTGCTGAGTTATGTAAATGTGTTCAGAATACTTACTACGTAGAAAATACAATGTTTTAAGTATAGAATTACACTATTCAAAATTAATTGCATATAAAACTTATACATAATTTATGTAATTTTATGTTAGATTTTCAATATTAGATTATTATTATTAGGTTAAACTATCAAATTATATTTTTATTTATATTTAACAATTATTTACAAAATATAAACTATCATTGCATGATAA